>JAUZNJ010103950.1:0-20853 GCA_034780135.1 Jordanella pulchra | reverse complement strand
CTTTTCAAGCCATGCATGTATTGTTTGTCATTATATGTATTGTAAAATGTGTGCAGGTTTGAAATAAACTTTTTGAAGAAAAAATTGTACATTTGCATTTAGCCTAACAGTTGTATATGAGAAGGGATTTGTCTTTAAAGGCTTTGCACATCTGTTGATCTTCTAAAGTAGGAAATCTTACTCGGATGGGATAAAGTGAACCTGTGAATATCTGTTAGAAGTTTGGCAGTAGACACTGTGTTGGATTTAGATCTGTAAATGGAACAGGACATTTGAACACATTCAGTGTTTTGATCTGAACCATATCACTGTTTGTTTGGAATTGATGCTCTAAGTTTAATTTTACAGCTGCTCTTCTCTTTAACTCCAGTTATCTTTCCATCGCTTCTGACCAGCTTCTAAACCTCTGCTGAATGGAACTTTCCCCCCTTTGAGTTTAATGCCACTTCCATTTTTACAGTGGGAATGTGGTGTTGAGGGAGATTTCACTGTTTGCATGTTGGTCAGTTTTGGCTGATTGTCTTTGCTTTCATGAATTGCAGCAAACTTTGAAATTTGTAAAAGCTTTGTCCCCATGGCAACATTTGGATAAAAAAATTCCCTTTTTCAAGGGAAAAAAGTGTTGGTCTATAGATGTATAAAATACTATAAAATTCCATTGGAGTTTGTATGATAGAAAAAAAATCAGGGATATAAATAGCTTTGTGAGACTAATAGTGTAAGAGTGTTGACGTGTTTACATGTTGCAGTGCGCTGCAACACCCCAGCCATTACATGATGTTTTAATTTTAGCACTAAAAAGGCAGCGTCTAATTTTAGTCAAGCAGTTTCACCACCAGCCTTGTGGCGCTGGTGCTTCACAGGAAGAGCAGTGAGAAATCAGCGCTGTTAGTTCCCCCTCTGAGGCCTGCTGTCGTGCCGCTACTGTCTGTTCTCTGTGACACCAAAGCATTTTTTTTGACGGATAGCTGTCATTAAACCCCCCCCCTAAACGTGCTGTGTTTGAAGAATCCATCTCATCTTTTCAAGGACGATCTCCTTGATCTCTCTTTCCACATTTTTTGTCACGATTCAGTTTCGACCTTTACATTTTTCAAACTTTCTGTGCTTTTAAAATTTTAATTGATTTGGCTTGTCTTTGAATATGAATATGATGGATTAAGTTTTCCTGTAAATGTTTGATTCTCTGGTTCACATGTTTTCTCATAGTGACAAAAAAGAAAAGCATCTAAACTCCTGCTTTCTTCCTATTTCATTCGTATTCAAGAATGAGCTTGCTTGTGCTTCAAGCCAATTGTTTATTTACAGAGTAAAGTTGCTGTCAGAGCTGAATACTAACTGTGTATCATTGGCTTTCTAGCTAAGTCCTGTTTGCTTTTCCTCCTTGCAGGAAGCTATCAGAGATGTCCATGTCAAGGGCATTATGTATCGAGCTGTGGAGGCAGATATTGGTAACATTCTTCGAATAGAGATTGTTAAAAAAGACCTTATCTTAGACAGTGCAAACACAGTTTCAGATTTGAGGGGTCATGATATTTAAATAGAAAGCATGATAGATAAGTACTATTGACCCTCCTTTTTTTCTCTCTCTGTCAAGGGAAATACATTTGCTATGGTGAGCAAAGCCACGCTGTGTTGAAGAAACTGTCAGCACTCGGGAAGAAGATGTTCCTCATCACCAACAGCCCTTTTGATTTTGTGTGAGTAAGCTGCAGCCGTGTTTGTTACACTGATACTTCTAATAAAAATATTTTTAGTCTTATTGTTGAACATATGGAGCTGTGTTACAGTGACAAGCTGAAGAGAGATAAACTAAGTAAATGGAGAGGTTTATACTTAATGCACTTAACAGGGAGCAGCTGCACCGTTCCTGCGTGTCTCCATCGACATGCAAGCATTTCACACAAATAAGTCCCGTCTTTAACAGAAGAGAGAGAGTAACAAAAAAATAAGACAACAAAGAAAAATTGGATAAGAGAAACATAAATGCGAGTCATAATTTTTTTTACAGATGAACAGTGTTTCATATTTGACTATTTTTTTATTGCTAGACTCTGAAATTGCATTTTGTTAGTTTTACATCCTTTATTGTTTTACACTTTTGAGTATGAAACTTTGGAAGAAAAAGAATCAGGTTGATCAGAATGTTTTCAGTAGTGCACACAGTCTCTTTGGGTGTGTGAGGCATTATCGGAAGTGTTTCTTCTCTCTTTTACTACATTTCCACTGATTGTACAGGGCGCTGCCTGTGTTTTTTTGGAGAACACTGTGCTAACATCAGAGTTGCACTGCAAAAATTGAAATATAAGTAAGTCAATTTTTCTTGAAATAAGTGTGTTTTCCCTTGTTCTGAGCAGGCAATGAACATAATTTCTCAATGAAATGGTGTGAATATAATAAGAAAAACATCTCCTTTATCTTATTTTTATGTGCATATTTTCTAATGATTTTATTTTAAGAGCTAAAGTACTCTTTCCTTTGGCAGATCAATAACCTGATCAAATTAGGATGAACTGCATGTATTTTCAGAATTTCTGTACTTATTTTGGATCAGTTTTTGGAGTGCAAGTTCAAACACAGACACTGCAGAAAGTGTCTACCTAACCAAAATGTTGCAATCTCACAGTAGTGGTGTGATAAACAAAAGGATGTAAAAAGATAATGGTGATAAATGGCAACTCGAGTCTGATGTATTGGCTGGTTAAATTAATGCCATCACAGGCGACGAGCATTATCAAGCACACCAGCTGTGATATCTCAGACCCATCAATAATTTCACAAAATTATTATATTCCTAAAACTAGCTTCAGGCAGAAAGATAACTAATTGTCGATTATGTTGCACACCTGTGGTTGGAACAACTGTAATGATTTAAAAAATCTTAGTCGTGATAAGCAGCACTTTCTAGAAGATTTATCACCACCAACAAAAAGGTTAGATTCATCCTCTTAATATACTTAGATGTTTGATATTTATTTCGATGTGTGGATTATGTTTATAATTTTATTTTGCAGCAGCATTGAAATATTTACAGCTATAAATGCAAATGCTGCAACCCTTGTCACAGTTAATGTTTAGTTCAACTCAGCCAGGTGATCTTCAGGGGGGAGGAATATGATGAGGAGGAAGCAATTAAATGTTGCACGTATTTTAATTTAGGATCATAGCTGCTTATAAACCTTTTTATTTAGACGAAAGATTCTTACATAGAGTTATGGCTGAGTAGTACAAGCATATACTGTATCACACTGCTGTTTCAGATCTAATATAGTTGATCTATACTTAAAGTTTTGTCTAGAGTGATTTTGAATATCAGAGAAATTCGGATCCAATCTGGCTTCTAATTTCCCACCTCACCATCTGTACCGCCAGGAAGAGTGCAGTTCAATAGTTCTGTGCACTAGGCTACAACACATCATTTTTTTTTTTTTTGTTTTATCTCCACTTGACTTTTCTCTACCACTTTCCGTCGGTCTATCACATAAAATCTCAATGGAACGTATTGACATCTGTTGTTGAAACCTGATCAAATCAAGAAAAAATGAAATGAGGTATGAATACTTTTCAAAGGCACTATATGTCCCAAGTTTTAGATGGGTTTCATACATCAATGCTATATTTACTATTCTGTGCACCTTCACATCGACCATGAAGTCCTTTGAAGTCGGAACTGTTTGCACAAATTGAGCTATTGGGAATTTGGGCTTCAAAAGATTATCCAGAGCCCATAGCAATGAAATGACGTCCTTGCTTTAATAGTCTAATATATTTAGTCATCATAGTAATCAGAAGGGAAATGTCAACTCGCACTGAAATCAGCCGATCCTTTAGTTTTTATTAAACAAATATTTTAAACTGCTATACTAAAGGTTTTGATGAATTAAGTTTCAAATGCTTAAAAAAACAACAATTTTGAAATACAATCTAAATACTGAGGTGTTGTTCCAGCTCTGCTTTTCCAACATACGTCTCCAAATGTCTTTAGGAAACGACCTCAGTTTGTAATTTGTCTGCAATGCATCAACAATTTATGAATTTGTTTGAAATCACAGTACATAAGTAACTGTAAAGAGACCCGACAACAATGACTGAATGGGGCTGTAAAGTGCTCCATTTGGATGAAAATACCATGAATGTTTTAGATAACTAGATTTATCTTGTTTTTTTTTATTTATGTAGCTTTTATCTAGGTGCTGCATGTTCTCTGTTTTTTCATTGTAGTGCTGAACCACAGGGATGCAGTGTAGGCATCCTGTTGCTAATATGGAGAAAAGACTATTGATCAAGGAGAAAATATTGTTACCCCTCTCAGCTCATCTTTAAAGATGGGCTCCTCCTAAATATTGACGTTGAAACTAATAAAATATGCTCCTACAAAAGCAGTGACACAGAATTTCCGCCTTAGAAAATACTACTACAGTCTAATACCACCGAATAAAATCAATGCTTAGATTTCAACATTCTACAACAGCTAAGCCAATAAAGTACTTTAAAGGGCTTATCGATTGTGTTTTTGGACATGACTTTTTCAGGGCCAAATGTTTATTTATTTGATAAAGATCATAATCTTTCATATGTTTAGTTAAAAAAAGGTTCACATTAACTGCTGGGTTGTCAAATTGTATTTATATTTAAGATACAAGCATTTCTGTAACTATTTTTTTCATTACAATGAAAATGCTTTAATGTAAACAAACTAAAGTTATGAGCAGTGACTTGTAGGAGGAGTTCTGGTTCTCCGTCATGTTTTAGGTATCTCCCTGGTTTAAACTGGATTAACAGACATCTGTAGCTTTTGGTTGCTAAGGAGGGAAATCGATCATCTTCCTGCTTTTAAGTCTCCCTTAAAAAATATATATATATTTTTAGTACCTTTTGACCTGTTGTGAGTTGGCTTTCTCTAATATTGTAGCTGTTCTATTTTCTGAATGTTTTTATGTCTGTTGGGTAACAGGCTTTTATTTCCTATTTATTTATCTTAGATACTTTAGCAAACTTGCTTTTTCGAATTGTGCTTTATATACACATTGTATTCAGGTGGGAGTTTTTTGTGAACATCTATAAAAGAGCATAAAAAGGAGGAAAGGGCCAAGTGATGTACATTTCTAAAACCATTGTATGAATTAGAACATGGATGAATTGTTCTTCAGTGTTTTTAAAAGTGCTTCACCCAGAGGTGATTAAAATATAATATACCAGTGGGGAAAGTTTTAATGATAGTATAACCCTGTTTTTTTGTCTCTAATAAAAACTGTCCACCATGAATGCACCCTTTGAGCTAAGTGAGTTTTAGCCAGCAATAACCATCCTTCACATGGATTTGCATTTATTTTCGTTTCTTTTTTGGACCCACAGGTGAAGATGCAGCCCACGACAACAAAAAAAAAAACAAAAAATGCTTTTATAATTGTATACACAAAGTCCTTCCTGCTGCAGCTATTTTTCCTTGCAGCAATGACTTATATGACTTATCTACTTAAACAGAAAAAAAGAAGTGATCCAAACCAGAGGCTGTTTTTTAAAGTCTGTTACGGATTTGATTTTAACACAACAAACACAAAATTAAACGACAACAAAAAAGGAAAATCCTCTCCTCCAGGGAAGCTGTGCACTTTCCATTATTGTTATGTTTCAATATATTTACTACATGCTAGAACAGGGTGCAGTCCACCTTGTTAGCTTTGTCTGTACTCAACAGTGATGCATGAAATGATCAAAATCATCAAATAGATTTTCTTCTAGCTTCTCATCTTTATAGTACCTAAAGGTAAACTGACATTAAGGGGCCAATGGAAAAGTAGGATTCAGGTTTTAGCAGAAGGCAATAAAGAGAAAGTGCCTCCTATGTGATTCCAATACATCCAGGCATTTCCAACCATTTCCTACAGTGTTGTTTTCTTAGGTTGATACACAACGTGATCAATTACATTAAGATTTTAGGTATTTTGTAGATTAAGAGCTCTGTGCCCAAGTACTCCACATTGTATATTTAGGTATTAATTCACTGTAAACTTTAGTAAAGAATAATGTCTTATGTTTCCATCAGGGACCGTGGAATGAGCTACATTGTAGGAAAAGACTGGAGAGACTTGTTTGACGTTGTCATTGTCCAGGCTGATAAACCTAGTTTTTTCAACGACAGAAGAAAGTAAGTATTTTTTGTAACTAACCTTTACTGTGTTTTCAGTGTTTGCAATGCTGAATATGACAGTGGAGTTTGCATTTACTTGAAATCAAACCTCTAACACTTTTTGCTTCTGTCTTGTTTCAGACCTTTCAGGCGGGTGACAGATAAAGGTGTGTTATTGTGGGACAGAATTCACAGGCTAGAGAAAGGACAGATTTACAAACAGGTATAATGTCAACAATTTCATATTTTACACACTCAAAAACTGCAAGGTTTATTTTCCCAGTTGACATATTAATAAATAAATATTCTTAACTTCAATAAATGATCATGAATGACCCTTGTAAATGTGGTGCAGACCAGCTGTGCATGAGTGTAATGGAAATCTGCATAATAACTGCCCCAATAATACCATATAAGGCTACATATAAGTGGGAGGGCTGCAACTTCCCACACTGTCAAGGTGTTCATTCATAGAAATGGCATAGAAGGAAAAACTTTATGGGTTCGAAGATTGAAGTTCTGTTGACTGAGAGCTGAGCTGCAGAATTAAAGGACCAGTAAAAGCAAAGCAGTGGGAAATAAATTACAAGAGCTGTAAATGATGTGGTTGTTCTGTTACAGAAGTAGAAATAAAATGAAAAGATAAAAATTATATAAAAAGGAAAATTATTTGATCCGAAAAGATACTGAGGGACGTCTGATCAGATTTTTGTTAACTTTATGACCCAATGCTTGTTTAAAAATACTTCAATTCCAAAAGCTTTAAACAAGCATTTGGCTGTAAAAGAAAACAGCAGTTTTTGTGCACATTGTCTGTTGTGGCCACATTTTTTTAATACAACAGTTTTATTATTTTATCTGATGTGTTTTTTTTTTGTTCTGCAGGGAAACCTCTATGAGTTCCTCAGACTCACTGGCTGGAGGGGATCCAGAGTACTTTACTTTGGGGATCACATTTACAGTGACCTAGCAGTAAGCGGTATTCACACATTTACAGCAAAGACCTAATTTCAGCTACACAAAGGGCTGTTTTGAGTTTAAACAAAAGATGAGTCTCATTTTACTACAGGGAAGTGAGTAGTCCTTTCAGCAACACAAAACACTGTTCCTGACTGTTTTATCTCCACTGTAGTCTAAGGCCCGTATTTATCATTCCAGTCAATCCTCATAAGGGCTCTATAGGGTGAGATAAGGGTGAGATAAAATTCAAACATTGCTGGCAGAAAATGCAGGAGAAATCAGCTCATTGTGAGTGAAGCTGTTTATGAGGAGCAACACTAATATTGTAGAGTCTCAATTAGACAGACCTGTTTAACCACAAGCTCATGATTTAGCATCTGCACACACATCAGGTTCAATATGAGCTGTTACCGTGGCATAGGTTGACCCCCCCCGAAAGAAATTATGTACCATGAATATCATCGCTTGTTGAAGTATTTAGCATTTGTTGTCTGATCAATTAAGATTTTGTCTACTTTTATATTCAAAAATCCCCTATTTTCAGTTAACTTCATTTTTTTTTCTTTTTTTGTTTGTGGTTAATTCAGTTCAATACAATTAAAAGATACTTTATTGATCCTGAAGCGGAATTAAGTTATAAATTCTGGAGGCTGTGGTGATCTTGCTGGAAGGTTAGATTTTAGGTCTGATACGTAATTTCTGTGTTCAATTCTGGATTATCATCTTTTCGGCAGAACAAGCCCACTGCCTGACAGGTCCGCTGTTGTGCTTTAACATTGGGCTTAAAGTGCTTTTCCACGAACACTTTGATTTATACTCAACCTGTTAGGAGAATTTAATGTTTAAAAAAAAATCCATCCTGGTCGTGGCGTAGGTTTGAAACCCGGCCAGTCGACCTTTTCCCAAATGTTTTTCCCTCTCTCTACACACCATTCCTATCTGCCTACTTAAAAAACACAAAAATAAAGGCCACTAGGGCCTAAAAATATAAAATAAAATTTACATCTTAAATCATCTGATCTAAGTACATGTTTATAGTTTGGCATTTTTTTCTGGGATCGCTCTAAAACGACTGATTGGTGTTTAGAAAATGTCTGACAGGTGTTATGGAAAACCGATGTTTGGATGATTTGATTTGACATTAAATTCCAGAAGGTTTAGAAGTAAAAATAAAGTGTTATGTGTTTACCAGGCCATCTTTCCTTAGAAGGCTCTGATAATGCCGGTGAAAAGAATAACAATGATAACATCACAGTAGCAGATTATAATGTGTACAATGCGACAAATAGAAAACCAACAATATCTGGGATTTCCCCTGGGTGTTTAAGTATTTTGATCATTCATAGAGATAAATAAAAAAAAATGGTGAAATCTCACCTTATTTCTGAACACCCTTGGAGTTTGTATTCAACTTAATTTAAGTATAACAGCGATTGGTGAGTCTTTCCAATGTTTTTGAAAATATGTTGAGAATTGGCAGCAGTTCATTTCTGATAACTTTGTAGCTTAAGACATGAGTGTTGGGATTTTCTTTACCTTTACTCCAAAAAATGTCTGGACTGTGCTGTAATTACTGGGATATCTCCTGCGTAGTTCCAAAATTTGGATTAATTTTATCTCATAGAAAAACTAAAAGTCAAGAATTCCAATTCTCTACTTTTTCTCCTAAGGGATCTACACATACAGAGATCCTTCATAAGCATTTTACCTCCTGTTGTTAGCCCTCATGTTTTCCTCACAGCAGATTGCAGCAGATTACAGTCACGTCCCGACTTGAAATCATCTTACAAACATCGTTTTTTCCTGCTGCTAAAGAGTTCTACCATGACTTGTGCTTCTGACATTTATGGTATAAATAGTTCTTTAAAATGTAGCTTTCCCTTTCTGAGTTAGAAGTCAAAATAAGTATCTGTCTGACATTGATATGCAAAGATAACTCTGTCCACCATTATCTGCCAAACATTATCAACACATTTGGACAATAAATGAGTTTTGAGCAGAGCTTCATTGAAAAAGAAATTCTGTAACTCCACCTAAAAATGAGTTTAATGTGTACGCATTTAAACTCTGTTCCTAATTTTCTTTCTGATATTAAATGCAGAAACTGAGATATTCACTGAGTATTTGAAATTCAATAACAAGCTGTAACATTTATTATCTCCTGCTTACTTTATCAGTGCAGATTGTTTAATCTCAGCACATCAGTATCACTCCAAATTATTACGTCTTTATCTCTAAAAGTACCTCATTTTTCACTGCCAGACTAACCTCTGCCAATATGTATTCTTTGGATCACAGAGTTTAAGTGCTTTAGAGATATGTTTATAAATATGCATGATCAGCTGTGAAGAGAGGTACCAAAAGATACAATTTACATCTCTGGCATGAAGCCTGCTCAGTGGCCAGCAGCCATGAGTCAATTATGTTGTTTAGCTTGTATAAAGTCATGGAACTTGACATGTGTGGTTTATACTGACCACAGCTTATATTAGACCCCCTGGTTAGAGCAGGAGATTATGGTTGTGAACTGGAAAGTTGACTCAATTACACAAAGTATGAAAATATGCTCTCCAGCTTTGGATGATTTTGTGAAAGACATATTTTATTTCTATCATTTGTTTTCTGATAAAGCTAATGGAGCACAACCCTTTATAGGACAAGTTGCTGTATTTTGGTCACTTGCAAACCCCTTACAAATGAAGTCCCCCCCCCCATCCATCAACGAGGTCTAGAAGCACAGGATTTATCTCCAGCCAATCAGCAAAGCTACCACTTTATGGCAGGATACATCATTGACCAATTAGATCAGCCCTCAGGTGATATGCTGCCTACTGCAAATTAAGTTCATAAAAAAGTTAATAAGTTAAGTTAAAAGTAAGAAATTAAGTAAAAAAAATAATAAATTAAAAGTTAAATGTTATGTTAAAAAGTTAATAAGCTAAGTTAGAAACTGAAACATCCAAGTCCCTGTATCAGAATTAATTATCTAAGGTTATGTTTTAACAAAAAAGGGTTTATTTCACTTTGTGAGCATTTTACATGAAATACATGTAGAAGAATAGATTTTTCTAAACCAACAAAAGAAGAAAAAGCTGAATCACAAAGTTATTTCATCAAGCAACAAAATGCTTACTGCACTGCAAAAACGGTACAGGTCCTAAATGTTACGTAGGTTTAAATCAGTTATGTAGTCCAGGGGCCAGTTGTGGCTCTTGTAATGATTTTATTCAGCTCTGGGTTGGTTTTGGGGAAAAATAAAACAGTCTTTTTAATGAAAGGAAAATTAAAAAACAAGATATTTTTATTGTGTTGTGGTTGTTTAGAAGGGAACAAAAAAATTCAAATCAAAGACAATTAACACATTTTCAGGCCTTTTTCCCATAAAGCAAAGACGTAAAACCCTTTTTTTTATTCTGATCTTAAATGATTTACCTTTTTAATTGAAAGTGATTTGTTTTTTGATTAAAATGTAAAATGTTCCTTGTTGCAAAAGTTAAAGATTGATTTTCATTTATTTATATTTTTAATGTTTATATTACTAGATTCAGTGTGACCATTTTTATGGATATTACAAAAAGAAAAATGGCTCAGCACGACTAAAAAGGAATAAAAATAAACACGCTTTTAATAGCTCTTGCTAAATTCATCCTTTTAACAGATTATGTGTTCTATTCATGCCCATTTTTATCCTCCCTCCACTTCCCATGCCAATTAGCAAAGCAATAATCACACATGTCACTCAAGTAATGGATGAAGAGAAATATCCCTTTATTGTTCCACAGTGGGGAAGCTTGTTCTTTGCATTCAACCCATCCCAGCAGTGACCACGGCGAGTAGCATCCAGGGATCATTACAAGTCTAAAGGTCTAACTCTTTAAAAGGATGAGTTTTAAACTGCCAATCTTTCAACCTCTCCATGACCTCTCTAACTGCTGGAATGCCACTTGACCATAATAACCACTGTTTGCCCCTTTTCCACTGGCTCCACTTGGCCTGACTCTATTCCATCCCACCAATCTTTTAATGTTTCCATTAGGGTGGAGTAGAGCCAGGCTAAGTGGAGCCGGTGGTAAAGGGACAGTTAATTACTTGCATTTTCACTTCTTGAGCCCTTTAATAAACCATAAGAATAAAAATGATAGTTGTTTATAAATGAAGACATTTTATGAAACCAAAACAAACCTGAATTAAACTATAATAACCTTCTGCTGGTTGATATTATTTACACAAGTATGTTAACAAATAATCTGCTGTCCAAATGAATGTGTTTAAAACAAATTCAAATTGATGCATGAAATGTCCTATGGTAAACATCTTCTTTTTGCACTCCTAGGAAGTCAGCTAAGGTGCCATTAAACCTGAGAAAATGCATATGGACCAAGTAGCTTACAAGCTAAAATAATAAACAGCAGCACAGATAGTAACAGAGTTAATAAAACCCAACATTTTTACAAAGCACTTTGTCAAAGTGAGAGCAAGGTACTTTAGAAGCAATGGCAAAGCAATCATTTCAACATAATAACAACAAAAAGACAATTAAAAAATAACAATATTTCACAAAACCCAACAAGAAACACAACAGACAATCTACTGGCCGTTTGTTATTCAATTAGCTTTAATTGTGTTTCTTTGGTTTAGTTGCATTTTTTTCCATGAATGTATGAAGTGTTCTGTGCAGTTTTCTTTCAACTTTATTTCTGCAGCAGCACAGACTTTTCATTTCGTTGTTGATTTACTTTTAACATCAAAGAATGTAAAACAGGTCTGAAATTACTGCAGGATTTATGTCAGAACATATTGATAAGTTTTAACCCAACAGTGCCAGTTTTAGCCAGTCCATGAGTTGTTTATATTAGGAACAGAGGGTATATCCATCCCCCTGTTGTATTATTGTTTCACTATTAAAATATGTTGCAACATTCACAGTTATATTTTCTCAAGAATCATGTTATTGATTAGCATCATAATCGTGGCTCTCATTATAAAAACAGCAGCCTGTTTACTAACCCTGGAGAATGCAGATCTTTAACTTCTTAAAGTCTAAAGGCTGCTAACATTTCTAAATCCAGGATTTTTCGTAGAAGTCAGAGGCAATGACACGTGGTAAATGTGTAAAAAAATAAAAAACATTCATTGTAAAAGTATGCAGCACATAGGCTTTTGACTGAACCTTGATTATCTCCTCTCTTGACCGTCAGGATTTAACGCTGAAACATGGCTGGAGAACAGGGGCCATCATCCCTGAGCTAAGAAAGGAGATAAAGATCATGAACACACCACAGTACGTCCACATGATGACCTGGTTACAGGCTCTGACAGTACTGATTGAACAGATGCAGGTCAGAAAACCATTGCAGACACTTGCTTTAATCTTCTTACGTCCCTGATTCTTGATATCGTTGCGCCTAATATCTTTGGGTTTTCCTCTAACAGGTGCACCGGGATCCAGAAACCCAAGCTGTTGTGGAGGAGTGGATCAAAGAAAGAGAAGCCATGAAGTAATTAAACATGGGTTTAATCTGAAAATCTTCAGCTGTTCGTGACTCTTAACTTACTCAGCATCAGTGAAGACACGTCTTGATTGAATTTGTTTTCATGACAGGCCGCAGACGAAGGACATCTTCAACGCTCAGTTTGGCAGTCTTTTCCGCACTTACCACAATCCCACCTACTTCTCTCGCCGACTGTCACGCTTTGCAGACATCTACATGGCATCGATCAGTTGCATGCTCAACTATGACCTCCAGCACACATTTTTTCCTAGACGCACTCCTCTTCAGCATGAAGCCCCCTTCTGGCCAGAACAAAGTTCTTCCGGATTTGGGATCTCTTCTTCTTCTCTGGCTCCACAGGACCAAGACAGAGTCTGATTAGTCAGGGAAAGTGCAGAAGATAAAGATGGGCAAATCACCACTGCTCAGTTACTTAACTTTATCCTTTAATAATTCTTTTTGACAGAATTAGGTTGTATTTTAGAGGGTATATATTAAGGGTTATATATTATTATTTTTAAATCATTTCCTACTTAACCATGTGTAGGCTTGTAGATCATAAACTTGCATTTATTTTTAGGTCCAAAATATCGAGTCATACAAAATATTGCAAAAATAACTAATTAAGCAGGAGCCATCTGAGAGTTGCCAAAGAGCTGAGTCTGAAACTACAAGGTTGAGAACCATGGCACAAGACTATAGGCACCCAAGACAACAGTGGTGACAGGCAGTCAGGTTTCCTTCTCAAGTTTTTGTTTACAAATTGAGGGGTTTGAGGATTTATCCAATGGGAAGGGTTACATTCTGAGAGCAATAATTTTAAAAAGCAAGGGTTAAAAACCTGCAGTTAATAGAAAAAAATCTGAATACGTCTAACCTGCATTTAGGTTAGATGTAGCAGTTTGTACCCTAGGTCTGTCCAGCATTGTGACTCCTAGGCTCGTGGACACCAGTAGTCCTGTTTGTCCCAACAATAAGAATACTTCATGTTAGTCCTTTTACTCAGACTTAAAATGGATGAAAATCCTGTCAAATTATGACACTAGCTTTTGCCACTCTGGTACTCTATAATGCAGTCTGTTTTTTCTTTTTTTTTTTTTAGAACACCATGTTGTTTGGCCTTAAAAATCCATTTCAAGCTAATGCAGTCAACTAGACTCTTTGGCACAAACAAATACAAAGAAATGATATTGTTACAACTAATGGTTAAAGCAAACATCTTCTGGCCTGATGAACCTTAGGTTTAGATGTAGCTATTATAGAGGCTTTTGTGGTCTGGCTGTTAACTTCCTGCTTATGCAAGTGATTTAGTGTTGTTGTTTATGGGTCCCTCAGCTTTGGGTTGTTTCATCCCTTATCTCTTAGATTTCAGTTGTTTCTCAATTCTTGGGAATAAATGTAAGACAGTTTTAGCAAGTGAGGAGAAATCTCATCTTCTTGTATGTTAGCCCAAGTTTTTTCACTCCTTGTTTTTCTGTACCACTAATAAGCAAATACACTTCATTTGCCATATTTTCACTATATATTATTTTTGGGGGTAAAAATGACACTCCATTCTCTGACTTGCTTGAGGTAATGTGGTTACAGACGATGTCCTTGGCCTTAGATGGAGATGAATTGCTCTCTTTTAGTGAGCACGACTAACGGCTTGTTTTGTTTAAGAAGATGTGTTCTAAAATAACATCCGCTTTAAGAATCATGAAAAAGTCAATCGTTATTTATTTCAGTTTTTTTAAGGTTTTATTCTTTTTTTCTAGCTCCAGAATACTGTATATTTACCCTTTAAAGTAATGAAATAAAAAGTGTGTTTCTTTAAACATGTTATTTATTTAAGCAGTTTCAGATCCTTATGTCTGAAAGAGCACTGGATGTTTTATTTTCTAAGCCAAAGGCTTGTGTGCTATTATGTGCATGTGCAACAGTGTGAGTAGGTTGGATTTAGTTGACCGAATAGATTGAGATCCTTGAACAGTAGGGGGCAGTCACACACCAGGTTTAACGTGCACTTGTGTTTTTGCCTTACTGTCTCTAGCCTCCCCTGGTAAAATGGGGTTTTTTACATCAACACTGTATTCTCCATTGCCTTAATCTGTTTTTTTCTCATTACTGCAGGATGTTTTTTTTTTTATAATAGGCTGATTTTATGCAGTATTTTTCTTCCAACTGATTTTGTGCAGTACATTGAACCTTATTACACAATGATGTTTTACAATATTTGTTATTATTGGTTTAGCTATTTTACACCAAAGTCAGCCTGTATGTCTTATGCCAGAAGATTGGTAATTGAATATTCTTATGGAACCTGTTGTTTCATCGATGATCAAAAAAAAAATCCTTATGCTGATTTTAAGGGAACAGGGATAGTGTTTTTTTTTCCCTTCTCCTCCTGATATAAAAACACATCATGTAAAAGGGATTCATTAAATAAAAGTTTTTGTGGCAATAACCTTCACATTCATTTGTAATTTTGTTGCTTTTCATCATCTGTGTCCGATCCAGATCTAGATGGCAGTCTTTACTGTAGTCTTTTCTGCAGTAATTACATTTAGCATTAATTGTGTTTAATGAGTATTTGTTCAGCTGCGCTCAAACGTTGTGTTGGTTCATACACAAGGAAAGCATTTAAAGTTTTCAGCAAAATGAATTTGAGGACTGATTGCTGTTTATCAGACTCAACTTTCCAATTACAATTACAGCCTTGGGTTTAGTCTGTTTAATCCAGGGAAATCGTGTTAAGAGCCAATTTCCCATAATGCTTTTGTTGGCTTTCTCAATCAGACAGGTGCACAATCTGAGATCCTCGATGAAACCAAAAGCCAGCAGGAATCAGAAATGATAAAGCCTGAGCTAAACCTGGAGTCTGAGGGTCACTTTACGGCCACACAGTAACATCTGAGCAACATGGAGAGAAACAGCACTTCCCTTACAACCATCCCCTCAGAGGTGATGGGGACTCAAACGCCCACAGTTTTTCCTAGGGTGGGCTACAGTATTCTTTCTTTTTTGATGTTCATCAATACTGTGTTTTCAGTTTTTAACAATGGACTGGTGATTGGCGTGATGTTGAGGAACACATTTCTCCTCCAGCCCATGAACATTTTGGTCCTCAGCCTGGCGGTTTCTGACCTCATGATCGGCCTGTGTGGCTCGCTGGTAGCCACCATCACAAACTACCAGGGCTCCTACTTTATTGGCCACACAGCCTGCGTTTTCCAGGGATTTTCAGTTAATTATTTTGGTAAGTAAACCTGTAAGGATTGCCGATTCTATGAGGAACTCGTCACAGAGAGGAAACCATTTAGAAGTGTATGAGTAGATTTTGGAAAATCTTTCCACTGTCACAAATACATTTCTTCATGGATTTCATTCTCATGGTGGCCTAAAAATATCAGTTCTTTGTTTCACGTTTTGATGGATTTTATCTGATTAGCAGAGAAAATGTAGAGAATTATTTGAAAGAATATCATATGAACAGCTGTATTTGATGGAGATCATTTCTTCACCTAATTTTTACTTAGAAACTGTCCTGTTGTAGCTACACCATTATACCATGTTACATAAACACGTTTGCATAATGAATTATTTTTTCTCGCAGTTAAGATTCCCCCCAAGCAATTCTTTATACATTTTGCTTCATTTTTTGGTCAAACCTAATGTTTTCTTTTATTTGCTTGTTTTTTTTTTTTTTGTCTTTCTTAGGTCTAGTTTCTCTCTGCACTCTCACCCTTCTCGCCTTTGAGCGTTACAACGTAGTGTGCCGCCCAAAAGCTGCTTTCACCCTGAGCATGCGGAGAATCATTAAGGGGCTCCTGTTTGTCTGGATCTTCTGCTTGTTTTGGGCTGTTACTCCATTATTTGGTTGGAGCTCCTACAGTCCCGAAGGGGTCCAGACGTCCTGCTCCCTGGCGTGGGAGGAGAGGTCGTGGAGCAACTACAGCTATCTGATTCTTTACACGCTGCTCTGTTTCATAATTCCTGTTGCAATCATCATCTACTGCTACTTCCATGTGCTGAAATCCCTGAGAAAGGTGGACACCCTTTACACCTCCAAGAATTCATTCATAATTTACTACTTGATTGCATTCTTCTAAAGCAAGTTTTTAGGTTTTAATAGGAGCTTCAATTTACTCTCCATTAGTTGAACAGGAGCATTGAGCTGCAAGGTGGCCGTTCCAGGAAGAGTGAGAATGATCATGCCATCACCATGGTCTTGGCAATGATTGTATCCTTCTTTGTTTGCTGGCTGCCCTACACAGCTTTGTCAGTGGTGGTAGTGGTGGATCCAAAGCTGCACATTCCTCCACTTGTTGCAACTCTGCCCATGTACTTTGCAAAGACCAGCCCAGTCTACAACCCCATCATCTACTTCTTTTGCAACAAACAGGTAAACAGATAGTGTACATCTAAAAGCATTTAAATTGTTGATGCGTTTCCTGACAGCACGTCTGTGTGTGTGTTTACATCCAACAGTTCCGCGACTGTGCTCTAGAGCTGTTGTCGTGCGGGCGGTATGTCCCCAGAGGGCCCACCCGCGTCAGCATCCCTCTGTGCTCCTTGAACAGGGGGAGCTGTGTGTCTTCCATAAGCAGGAGCGCCAGCACGCACAGCAAGGTGTTGCCTCTGTGACTTTTCCCCAGCCAAAACAAACAAGGTGCCATTGTTGACAGCGTTTGTTGGTGCCTCGTCAAAAACACAGAGCTGAAAACGGAGGGGGGGAAATGATAAGGGAACTTTCTGAAATGCGCTAAGGCTTTACAGCTGCAGTTCACTGAATTAGATTATTATTCAGAAAGTTTGCTTATTTCAATAAGTCGGTTTTCAAAGTGAGACTCACAAGATACTTGGATTCCTAGAAATAAAATTCAAGATTCTAATTCTGTTCATTTTGGTAAATATAATTTACAGCCAATGAAAACTCAAACACTTTGTTTTTAACTGTAGAGTTAGATCAATACTTGCTTGGAGCAGACTGCTGACTTTTCATGTTCCGTGGCTCACCGTCCACAAGTCCGGTCAGCCACAGAACATCGCTGCTTAAAAGCTGTCTATCCACAAAAATGTGTCTCCAAGCAAATTAGTGAAAGGCTGAATAAAAAGTCAGCCACAGAAAGGTGAATCAAAAGTGGTTAAAAGCCATCACACACAGAATTATTTAGGATGTGAGCTACAACCGTTCTTATTGCTGGTGTTATTTCTTTCCTGGAAGGGTGAAGTATTTTAAAAAAACATTAGAAGTGTCCTACTTTTCCTGGGTTAGAAGAGGAGTGACATTTGTTATTCTTCAGTTGTCCGAACTTCTAAAGTTCTGTTTCATAATAATTTCTTTTTATTGTTTGAAACTGGAGGACCCACAGGTAGTGATGATTTGGGGAAACTTGTCATCTGCTGCTGTTGGTGCAGAGTGTTAATCAAGGACAAAGTCAGAACAGAACATCATGCTTCTCTCTGCTAACAGGCTTCATGGAGATGCTGGTTTCCTTCCCCAGCAGTACTTAGTATCTCTCTATGATTGTGCTTTACTGGTCATCAAACTCATCAGGCCAAAACCCCGACATGATTCTACTGAGTGTTGTCAGGAGGACCACGAGAGACACCAGGTCAACAATGCAGACAAGGTACTGGACCTTAACACCTCAGCAAAACTGATCCCTCTTAATGGTACGCTACAGTGATGTAGTAATTAATGTGATATAGAGCAATCAATAATTGTAAATGGTACATAATGTACCTTAACATGCTTCTCAGTGGACTCAAATTTCTTAATTAAAAATCTTTTTTTGTTAGGCTTATGTAACAATGTAATTTTCTTGAAAAATGACTTTTGTGTTTACATTAGCTGTAAGGCATAATCATTAAAATGAGCAAAAGTAAATACTTTGGATATGTTCCTCTGCATGTAAAGACTTTGAATTACTATATCAGTTTTATTTTTTAAATTAAATCACACTAGTAATGCGCCCATTTATCAATCTGTACCTGTGACTGCAAGATGTTATTTATGCTTTAATGTTGCTGAGACTTTCTTTGTAAAATTACTTTTCCTTTTTTAACATTTTATTGCTGGCTGCCCTTGTTCTCTCTTCCTATTTTCATTTAATGACAGTGACTTACTTAGTGAGACAATTTAATTTCTCTGATTTGTTTCAGATTTGTTTAGAGACATGCTGTGTTGAAAGAAGACAAAAAAATGCTGAATCAAAAGAATGTTTGGCGAGAACTGTAGCTGCCGCCTGTAATTTTCCATTTGTATGCATATTTAACGAGACCAGACAAAGCAATCACAGGCAGACAGTTCAGACAAACGGGAGAGAAGGGAAATCTCCTATGTTTCTAAAAGGCAATGTACCTGGTTTTATTTGCTGAGTAAAGGTATCTCCTTTAAGAAGGTTTCACAATTTCAGGTTTTCTTGCACTCAAATATCAGATAAACACATAAAAAGGGATGTTTTAAACCCATTTTGATTGCAAAACAGAGAGGTTTATACAAGAATCTCATTCAAAAACTACCAAAAGGGATTCAAGTCAGTAGAAATCAGCCTCTGATCAATATATAAAGTCTAGCATTTTGTATACTGTGGATTTCATAAAAAGTCTAACTTTAGCTAAAAAATACAGAGGAATATAATCTGAGGTAAAAAAAAAAAAAACAGTAACCCCTCTCATTACTGCAAATCATTTAAAAATAACTGAGTTTTGCATTTGTCAGGTTCACAGACAGCTGAGAAATTGAACAAAAACCCCCTTTTGTTTAAAAGCTAAAAAACCTGAGTGACTCCAATGCCACAACCTTCAGCGAATTCTAAAGATGACTGAATGAAAAGAAGTAGATGCTTTGGAAAGACATACAGCACCGCCAACCCCAGTAAAGGTGTTTTACAGTAAGTCTACAAATTAATCCTCTTTCACTGCAGGAACATAATCCTAATCCTTGTTTGCAAAATGCAGCCTTAATTCAAAGAATATTTATTTAATAGGGAAAACTTGGACATATTCATTCCCTCACTCATTTCCAACTGTTCCTATTTCCATCACATACATGTGACTGAAGTCTCAGTGACCCGCTTCCTTTGGGTATAAATATGCCACATAGGTTCATATCTCTTCAACTCTCTTTAAAATGCAAAATACAAAAAGAAATAAAAACACTACAGTATGAGTAACGCAGATATTTTTCAGTTTTTGTTCCCCTAACTGTGTTTCCTAAGCTGTTGTTAAAGAGGCTGGTTAAGAAAGCACAACTCTTCCACCGTCAGACAAAGAAAGGAGGAATATAAATAGATATTAAAAAATACAACAAAAAAAACAAACAAACACTAAAGCTCATTGTCACAAAACTGCAATAAATAAAAGTGTCATCCAAAGTCAGCATAACAATCATGAAATTCTATCTACATGCCAAACTGGATGTGAATACACACAGAAAGGCCTTTTATTCTACCTGGTCTTTAGCTGAAATGAAGACCCATTCGGAGAAACACTTCAGGTGGTTTCACTGTGAAACAAAGCATGATTATGTGACAGCAACCTCATGTAAACTCTTAAATAGATTGGAGGATGTGTGATGTTCTTGGTTACCATGGTAACCTCTTTAGAGTAGCATCATATGTAATTTCTGAATAGCAAATACCTCTGCCAACCTTCCCCTTTCTTCCACATTTTGTTAAATAATAAAAGATTTGAATGGCCTTAATGGGCATATCAGCATTGTTTTTTTTATTGGTTTTGGAAGTGCGGTGGTAGTTTCAAGCTGGACATTGATGTTCCCTCCACTGCTTACTTGCACACATGTGTGGAAGGTAAATTCTAAAGAAAAAAGTTTGCTCATTTTACTTTAAGCTGTATATCAGGTCTAATTAATGTCCTGATATTAAAATAAAAGCAAAACAAAAAGCAATTTTGTTTCTAAGAGTTTTAGTCTTTATCTGTATGTTTCTCAGAGATTTTTCCTTAGTGTAACATTTTGGATGGTCTGGACTGTATCTTATTGTGCTAATCTAATCCCAGATTTATCATGGCCCATAAGCTTCTGCATTTGTAGCAAAGACCATTTCACACTTTATCTCCAAACAGGATTACACAATGTCCAACTATAATCCTGCAGCATTGCTCCAATCATTTCCAATGCTAATTCATGAAGTCCTATCTCGTTCCATCTGGAATCATCAAAGCCAGGAGTTAAACCTTTTGGACTCTTAATCAAATTAAATGGACAGCTGTTACTGTCCTCATAACAGTGCTTCAGCACCTTGCAAATGTGCTTATACCTAATAT
>JAUZNJ010103939.1:0-20853 GCA_034780135.1 Jordanella pulchra | reverse complement strand
ACGTATATATATATATATACAGTCGTTCCATTACAGCTGACATGTACTACCCTTTTTTTCTGATTCGGCTTAAAAAAAATCGCCCCTTGTGTTTATGCAAAGATCCTGTTGATACAAGTGAACACAGGTTTTATTAAAAAAAAGAAAAAAAACACTGCTTATCAGATCATTGTTAGTCGATCAAGATTAACTTTACTAGCTTCCAACTTTAAATTAACTTTACTTACATAACTTTAGATGAACTTATTAATCAATAACTTGCATCCCTAGTTTGAATAAATTTAATAACCTGGTTCTCAAAGATTTTCTTTTCTTTATCCTCATGCAGTTCTAATTTTAACGTCTGTTCAAATCAGACCTTATTTGTTGACCAATCAGAAATAATTGGATTCTGTAACTTAGTAAGCGGCTGGTAGCTGGAAAGCTTTTATAAATGCATATAAATTGGTTTTTAACACTGGCCTCACCATAATGCCTCTTTACTTCCCTTCATCTGTGGCAGCAGGACCACAGGTCCCATCAGATGTGATGTTTTGGCTTAGAGAAGCCGTGTCTGTTCACTGTGTCACATCATCAGCTCAACATCTCCCCCTTCATTCAGAACGACTGAAGGTTCTTTCTTTCTGTTCTGTCTCTTCCGCAAACATCAACATTCATAGCTGAACACCAACCTCATCTGGGTGGATGGCCCGACTCATTAGCGTTTTGCAGCCTTTGATTGGGGGTGGTTTGGAGGGTGGGGGCACCTTGTCATGTGACACAAGGGGGGAGGGGCTTTTCATTGTAAAGTAGTACACCACACACCTGGTGCTATCTATATATGTATTTATCCGGCAAAATAAGGATAGAAAGTATGCTGAAGAAAGTAATGTCTTAAAAAAAACAACTGTGACGTGCTTGTGTTTTATCTGCTTGATCTTATTTAATGAAACATAAATAAATGCAAAACACAGAAAAAGCAGTGTCTTCCTTGCTTCTTTTTGCTGAGAGGAATGGTTAAAGGTTAGTGGGTTGCAGGTTTCTGTCAGCGTCCCCCCCGTCCAAGTCTTTGTCTTTCAATGAGTTTTATCCACATGGAAGAGAATACAGTTCTCAGCTCCCCCCTCCTCCCGCGCTATGCTTAGCTAGGATGCATTCTGGCATGAGCCGGGGCATCTTTTCCAACACGCATGTTTCTCTCTCATGGGAACTGAAGAATATATTATTTTTGCATCACGTCTCAATATATTCCAAGAACTCATCCAGATTATAGAGCGACATGCGTGTGCAGGGAAGAAGCTCATTCCAGAATAAGATGTCGAAGGCTTCAAGCTACATCCAGAAATGTAGATGTGTGACATTAGACTGACCCCTCTCCTTTATGTCATTTCTAAGTGTTGTTATTATCAGATGATGCTGTTTCCAGTCTGTTCTGTGCTAATGAGTGACATTCTGATTCATTTGAAGGGTTGTGCTAAAACAGTACCACTACATACAACTCTGCCAGCCAATCCGAGATATTGGCTGGGTGCAGACTCTAAAGCAACACCTGTGGGGCTGTGCACTACCCGATCCCAGGTAATCCCAATCACAGGAGCAGAGAAAGCCAAACGCAGCCAGAAACGCCTCTCATTCTCATTCACACCTGCTCATGGAGCTGTGGTTTGCTTTTTTTTTTGTTTTCCTACTGCAGTGGCACAGTTTTTTCTTTCTTTTTTGTTCTGAACAAACCACCACATTGTCTTTACTCGACTCCCCTCCGTGTTTCTCTTCCATATGGATGCTAAGAGTGGGAGGGGAGGGTGAGACGGAGGCCGTCCTCCTGCCTGCTCTCACGTTCTAGCCGTACAAAAATCCTCATGTTGGCTTCTCTTTATGAGGTCTGAGGTGCGGTCCAGCCATCTCGAACCATTCCTGAACCAGCTGCTGTAATGCACAAAGCCTTCATGATTTCTGGAGACTGCATGATCATTTTGTTTTTCATTTCAAAGGTAACCCTCTCATACAGTTCCTTGCAAAATTATTCTTTGAATCAGTACAGGCTTCAGTGCAGTTTATGTGTAACAAATCAACCCAAAGTGGCACATTATTGTACATTAGGAAATACTACATGGTTTTCAATTTACTTGACATGAAAATCTCAAAAGTGTGTCTCTTTTACTCAGGTTTGTTTGAGAATGTCAGTGAACGAACAGCATCATGAGGACCAAGGAACAAACGGGTCAGGGAGGAAGTTTAAAAAGCAAGCAGAAGGGAGACAATTAAAAAGCAAGCAACTTTCAACTTCTCACAGATATCTGTTCAGACCAACATCCCGAGACAGGAAGGATGATGCACAAATTTAGATACATATGACCACCTAAACTACCGTAACAGGCAAGGAGAGCATGGTGCTTTGGTGAAAAGAGGCCAAAACGGAACTATTTTGGGGGCTAAAATGCTAAATGCTATGTGTCCCAGAGAGCTAACAATACCGGCAAACATAAACATACCATGAAACAAGGTGGTGGCAGCATTATGCTATATGGTTTTTTCAGTTCGGATGGGCGACTTTCTCGCTAAATTTAGCGTGTTTTCAGACCCCCCCTAGTGATAAATTTTCAAAAAAGCGACTAGTGACAAATTTAGCGACTTTTTGAGGGGCTATTGGAGACTTTTGGAGACTGATGTGAAGTCACGTATCACCAGCTCTTTGTAAGCAGCAGCGTGTGTTGCTGGGAGCCCTTCCCCGTCCCACAGCACTCACAGGGCGACCCAGACCTTCACAGCTGCTGTCAGAGCAGGAGACTATCTGCACTCCCCCGCATCAAGACTCCAAATTGCACATGCCTGAAGTCGGCACCACTGTTTGTCTCTCACATGACGTTGTTCCTCTACCTTTTTATGCTAGCGCGTTGCAATACAACCAATTACGCATTAAGGTGATGACGTCATTTAGCAACCTTTGGGACAGCCAATAGCTACTTTTCTTACAGAGGATTTGGCAGCACTGGTTCACAACTGAGACCAAGGTGGATGTTCACCATCTAACAGAAACTGGCCATAAGCTAGTGTTTGATTGGTATCTTCCTTCCGAAACTGTTGTTGAATTTGTGTTTAATCATTTTTGGTTAAAAAGAATTAGTTTGGCTCATTCTGACCCCTTTTCATATCCCCTTTTTCCTTGCAAAGGCACCCAGGAGACTTTTTCCTATGTGTATGCTCATTCATGTGCCTGCAGCGTTAGCCACGTTAGCATTTAGCAATAGTTTCTTTCCCATCATTTTCAGTCTTTTGACACAATAGAACTCGATTTTAATACCTCAAATATATGGACACACAAGCCATCTCTGCCATCACTATAATAATGCTACCTAAGGAGTGCTGGTATTAAGGAAGGAGCTATGATCAGGAAGCAGTGTGCCTCCTAGCGCCACTGCAGTTAGCATAGGGACCACCTGACATCCTTAGCTGCCACCAGGCGCTCTAAGGTTGCCCACAACTCTTTGCGTGAGAGGATATAATGACACAGCATATCTGACAGTTTAACAATAATTGATAATTTTGTGACATTTACTGAGTTTCACACATGCTAATGTCGTCACCGCCATTTGTTTTGAGTTTATAACAGAGAGCTTCAGCCGTTGGCTACATTTGTACGTTTGTTTTTGTAATTTCTTTACCAGAAGGCTGTGACTAGTGTCATTCATGTATGTGTCAAACACGTAATGACGTGTATAAGGCTGTCTGGATTCACCACCACAGTCCGGAGATCCTTTCCAACCCAGGATAGTGTTCTTACTGTTGACCTCGCGAAAGTTGAAGGAATGGGAGCTAGGAGCCTGAGTTTGAGGTATTCGGATCGAGTCTTGGTAAAAAAGCCACACATGTAGCAGCACTTACAGACTGCCTGCAGGTGAGACCCTGGTTGATGGAATAGAAAGGCAGGCGTGGTGATAGAAAGGCAGGCTAATGTTAGCATCCTTTCAGGATTTACATAAATCCAGAAGAGCAGAGAGTTTGCTTTTTATGTGGGATTTTCTAGTTTGAACAAAGAGCCTGCATGAACAAATCAAACCACTTTCACAGCCCAACATCAACACACATTTAAACATGGAAAAAGTCATAATAACATTTTCCATCAAAAATCTTTTAAGCTTCTGTATTAAACACCATCTATTACAGTTTTGTGCCATTTTGCATTAGACTGGAGAAGCAAGTCTTTGGTTGATTTATCACAGACTGCAAACACTGAACGGGATGTTGATCCGTTTTACGAGGTCTCGTATAACATGAACATAGCCTCTTTATCTGGCAACTAAGGTAGAAGTTTAATTTTATTCTGCTCTCTAACTTTTGATTTGCATTGAACTGTGTTTCTAAAGCATGCCACCACTGTTTTCTGTTGGACCTGCAATCTGAGTTTCACTTCCATATAGTGGCCTAGGCTTTGCTCTCTATCTCGCACAAGCACGGATATAAGATGGAGGGTAAGTATGAATGGAATGAGGGAAGCAACGGCACCTTGGAAAGACACATTTCAGAGGAAATTGTAAGTGCATGCTAATGATCTAATTGTTCCTCCTGATTGATTTTAAGTGTGATTTTTTTTCTCGTGGTTGCACTGCATTTCTTTAGCTGTACTTTGAAAGAACACCGTGAGACCCTTATTCCACAAATGATAGTCTGCACTTTATTTTTCAAGGGATTGAAGCAGATTTAAAATGCTGACATTTGTCCCTTATTGAGAGTTTTTTAAAACTTGGTGAACGGTAAACGGCAGACAGTAATGAGTGGTCTCAGGGTGCTCCTCAACCCCAGAACCTGTTGTGTTTTGCCCAAGGTAAATCCCTTATCTTGTGTCTCTCTTTGTCTCTGTTTCTGGTATTTAAAAAAAATTGCTGCTTCCTAGAGATTCTAAAGACGAGGTTCTCCGACCCAGTCATCATCATTCCCAGGGTGCTGCTGGAGGAGGATCAGTGCCACTGCTGGAAAGGGGCGAACCTCGGAGGAGCAGTGGGGTCGTACGCTTTGCCCTAGATGTCAACCAGACTGAGTAGACCCGCTGATGACCCGCTTGATGTGCAGAGACTCTACTCTGCTGTGTATATATCTAGAGTTTAAGATGGATTAGAATAAAAACAACAAAAAAAACTTTCAACTGTCCAGGAGGAAAGCGACTTATTGGAAACATTGACGCATGTTTGACGCAGCCTCTGGACTGAGGGTCCTGGCTGCACGACTCTGGCATTAAGGCAAAAGGTGCTACATCACTTTCTGGTTTCATTCATTCTGTTTCAAGAGAAAATGTCAGCATTACTAGAAGTCATATGACACCAATAAGTGCTTAATTATTCCACCAAACTGTACCACACATTAATCACTTTTAGTCAAAATAAATAAGTATAACTTGCCTTACTGCAGCATTACTGTTGTCATTCTTTAATTTCAAGAGGCTGAAAATAGAAAAAAAACTTCACATGGAGGAGAGACCTGAAAAGTTTTAGTGTAACAATCTTTTTAGTAACTTTTTGTAAATAATATCTAATTTTTTAAATCCGGTGTGATTTTCCCTTTGCACTACTGTATATTCAATGTTTTTAGTCTTAGTTTATCTGTGTTTGCATATAATGTCTGCTGGTTCTTGATGCGCAGGGAGTGAAAACGATGTGGCTCATCTAGTTTTTGATAAATACTTTCACCACACCGAAAACTTTTCACACTGTTTCCCATTACAAACATAAGCTTTTATGTTTTAAAGTAGTCAGGAAATGCTGCCAAAGGACACATGGTTTTCTGTTTTAAACTAATTCTAAAAAGTTTAGCATATTTATTCAGCCGCTCTCCTTTTTTCCACCTATTTTCTAGAGCCTCCTTTTGGTTCTTTGCTAGCAGTTTAGCACATTTATTCCTGAAAAGTAATCTTTGTTGAACAGGATGGAAAACATCTGCAAACAGGAGTTTTATTCCTCTTCACAGATTGTCTGTTGGGTTTAGGTCCGAGCTTTGACTGGACCATTCCTACACATTTGTAATCATTGATTTTAACTTTGTAGTGATGAGCTCCATAAGTTTCTTTTTCAAAGGTTCTCTATTTTGACAAAAAGCCACCCCCCCTTACCACCTAGAACAGAATTTTGGGAGAACATAGACTCCATTAGTATTTCCCAGAAGATGCTAATGGGAACACACACAAACCATGAGATGTCTGTGCTTTGAACTGCATGAAAGGAACCCAGCCCTTTCAAAACGTTAGAGATGCTTTAAGATATCTTGTGATCGAGGGTGGTTGAGTGCTTGCAGAAAAAGCTTTAACAGATGGATGGAAAACTGCTTTAGAGGAGGTTTGTAGGCTTGCATCGTTCAGTTGTCCTTCAGTTCTAGCTAGGACAGAGATTCTGAGCTTGTTTTTGGATCTAAAGCCTGGAGCTTCATGTCTGCTTGATTTTAGGAGGTTGATTTCAGTGTAGAGTTGTTAGCAGTTATTTCAAAACAGATTTAGGCAATTTAGACAAAGGTTATAACTGAGAGGATTGATCCTCTCTGCTGGATTTAACCTGGAAATGCAACTCAATTACTGAGTGAAATAATTGTCTGCAACATTGTCTGACACAACAAAGCTGAGCTCCCTGTTTGAAGTGCCCATCACAGCTGCAACGATGGCAGAGATTGCTGGGATTGCTCTGCCTTTATTGAACACTTTGGGGCGGGGGGGGGACTCCATCTGTCAGTCTTAATCAGCAGGACAGTCATCTTTATGAGACCCTCATTTATAATGTATAACCCGAAATCTAAGCTTTAAAATTAGCAAGTATATGCAAATGCTCAAAATGTGCTCCTTTCTGTATTTCATGCCTCAGAAACCTTAAATCTGTCAGTCTTTAATAATAATGTTATTAAATAATGTTTTTAATTGGAGATGTTTGGAGATTTAAACTGCTTAATTTTATCGTGATCTTCTCTGACTGTTGGTCAGTAGGGTAAAAACAATCCCCTTTCATTAAAACCAAGAACTCTATAAGCTGAACAAAAACACATCAACTCCCAGCAGGTTCTCTGATGTTCTGGTTTTTAGTTTAATCAAAATAAATAAGGGGAAAAAATGTAATTTTTTGAACTTTAAATAGTACGAACATGTTTTTAAGGAAGTCTACATCAGAAAAAAACAACTTTTTCAAATTTAAACTTGTTATAATGCTCCCTTCCTCAAAATCTGCTTGATTCACCAGTTTCTGAATAATCCTCATGAATTCTTCTCTCTGAGCAACAGCCCCTCCCTCTCCTGAAAATAAACGACCAGCAGAGATTATCCGCCCCCTGCAGAAACCTATCTTAACCAAATGGCCGCTTTACAGTAAAAAATCCACTTCCTACAATTAACAAGGAGTGATATGATTTCTGTTCACAGTTAATAAAAGCCGGTTCTTTTAGCAGTTAATCTGCACAGTGACAGCAACCATTCCTTTTTTAGCTAATTCCTAAGTAGTGAGTCATTTGCTAGATCTGAATACCTTAAATTGTAGCTTCCTCTTGTTCCTTGGTCTAATTCCTCTACCTTTCCAAGGGTCAACAATAAAAACTCTATCCAGGGTAGGAAAGGAGCTTCACGGACGTCGTTACATGGCAGACACAAGCACACAATCGACACTGGTCAAATTGGGACTACAATACGGTGGCCAACAGGGGCAAACAACGATTCAGGCTGTAAAATCATCTGTTAATGCAAACTCCAAAACATGTGAGCACAAAAAACAAAAAAAACTACAAAGAAAAATGCAGCAATCACTAACAGCAGAAGCAAAAATATACAATCAACAAATCAAATGCAAAAAAAATGCTCCAACCACAAAAAAAATGTTCCTTATGAAAAAAAAATGTTGCAGTCAAAGAAAGAAATGATGCAAATAATAAAAACAGCAGCAAACTCACTCAAGAAAAACAACAAAAAAAAACTGCTCCGGACCACTAGAGGGAGCTGAAACAAAGAATTTTATCTAAATATATGCTATGATACATAAACCGCAGATATTCTGTAATACTGTGAGACGATCTTGCCTCCATCAGTAGTTTTTATTGCCTGTGTTTGGATCAAATGATTATTCTTTTTATATTATTCTTTTTAATTTATTTGACTTTACTTCTGTGATACGGCAACCACAGCATTTATAGCTCTTGTTATTAATTCCCCACTGCTTGGCTTTTTACTGGTGCTTCAATTCTGCTGCATAGCAGTCATTCAGCAGAGCCTCAGTCTGTGAACCTGTAAAGTTTTTCTTCTCTGTCTTCAAAGCCATTTCTATGAATAAACACTTGTGTTTTCATTCACAGAGGCCTAAGAATTCATAGCTTTATGTGGAATAATCGGGGAAGTAATTATGCAGATTTATATTTCTCGGGAACGTGGGATCACGTTCACACAGGTGGACGGCATCACCTTTAGGAGCATAAATAACTGAGGTTCAGAACGTTTACTGAATCTGAAGGAGCACGTTTATAAAAGCTCACAGTAAAAGAAATTTATGACAATAAAATAAATGTTGTATGAGCCCCAATGGGTTTGAAAATTAAATGAAAATGAGAAAACCTCTCGTTTCTTAATCCAACGTTATCTAAATAATTCCTGTGTTAAAGCTTGACTTCCTGTTTGTAGAGAGGGTCTGGTTTTAAAATGATTTGTTCTTTGTTCAGCTCCCTCTAGGGATTTGGAGTATTTTTGTTATGTGGCACTGGTTTACTCTTTAACTATTTGCATCTTTTTCTGTCTGTGATGTCTGCATTTTTTGTTGCCATTTGTTTTGTTTATTACAGGTCTTTCCTTCTATTTTTAGTGACTGCAGCATTTTGTTGTTTGCAGCCTTTTTTTGCATTCGTAAATTATGTGGAGTTTGCATCACACATGTTTCTGCAGCTCGTTTCGTCGTTGACTGCGTTTGCACCTGTTAGCCGCCATTTTGCAGCCCTCCGGAAAAGAGCTATTAAAAAAAGTCATAAAAATGTTGTGAATGGCTGAAGCTCTTCATCATTAAACCCAAAACATGAAGGTGAGGGCATCACACACAGTACATGTGAAGAAGTAACACATTGTTGTTGAAATCCAAGAGGCCTGATGTGTCTATACGGATTGTCACTCAAAGGATTGTGGGTAACCATATAGCACCCAGTGGCTGGGGACATCAGGAGGTCCCTATGCTAACTGCATGGGCACCAGGAAGTACCCTTCTTCCCTTTCCTATCTCCAGCCTAACAACCAGCCCTTTTTTTAAAAGTATGAAATGGGAATTTAAAATAACCCATGATCTGCTTGCATCACTTCAAACACTCCAGCTTTCTCAAACTTCAGTCGCATGCGACCCGACACCATGCTACTGTAGCTTAACCCAGCAGTTTCTCTCTCTCTGACAGCCGAGCCATAGGAAGCTGGGACACTGTGGGGCAGGATTCAACTCCAGCAGGTCTCTTTGTCAGCAGATTGTTTGGAGTAAATATAAGCCAGAGCCTTATAGCATAAAAGTAAACCAAGCAGATGTTTTTGATTGAAATAATCAACATCAGAAACAACATAATCAGCTTCCACAAACCACGTGCTCATGGAAGCTTATATTTGTAGGGTAGGCTTTACCTTGATAAAATAATAATTAACAAAAATTGTATAAAAAGTATACTGTTGTGTGTTTGAGTAAAAATATCTGGATTTAATTCAATGTATTTTACAGATAAATTCTGCTCTGTAGCTTTAAGAACCTGCAGGTCTGTGAATGAGAAGGTCCATAAAAACACAGAGAGGATGTTGAATTAGTAATGACCTGGTGTGTGATGCCCCCCCCACACACACACACACACACACACAGGCACACTTAAAGCCACTTTTAATAAAAGCTTGATGAACGCCTCTCAGACTCTCTGAATGTATAGAGACTGAAGGCAGAGAGGGAGGAAAACAGGAAGGAGAAGTGGGTCACGTTACAGCAGCCTGCTGCCTTTCACAGCGTAGATGTACAGAATTAGCATCGTTCCCATGGGCTGCATGCAGAACACAGCAAATACTCCCTGGATGGTTGTTTTCACTCTTCCACTGCAGGGAGTCCTGCTTGTCCTTGTTAGTGTGTAAGGATGACAAATGATGAAACATTTGCTGTTTTATTTTTAGTTGTCTGCCCAAGCTGCAACCATACAGTGATAAAGAGGAAGAGGAGGAGGAAGGTCAGCAAATTTCAAAAGAACCAGCAATAAAAAACTCATTTCAACAGCAGTAGTACCCTGCTCCTCATCCTCCATCTGCTGGTTAAAGCTGTCTCCTTCATTCCCTGCACTGACGTGTTGCCATGGAGATTGGTTGCCAGGTACAGTCAGACTGAATGGGTTAATGAGGAGGTGGGGCATTTGCAGCCCTCCAGATGGTAGTAAGTCCCCCTCAAGGGACCCAGAGAAACCTTCAATTACTCGGTATTCAGCCCCCTCACCCCCAGAGCTGCATTCATGACCTGACAGTCAACAATGAGGGATTATGGGAAGTGTGCCTGGAGAGATGCTGGATCTTCCACATAATCTCTGCTCAGCGTGGAGGGATTGTAACTGATCTGACTGAAGGAGACGCAGGAACATGTGCACCCATCACCAGTTCATTCACTTTGTTTAATTCTATTTCAGTACCTCAAGCAGCATAGATTTATTCATTATATGTTTACAGGTTTCCTTCTGGATTAGTAAAGCTTAACCTAAATATGACAGTAATAAAAATAACTAATTCAAACCTGTTTACATCTAATCAACAAGCATGAAGTGTTACATTGCTTATAATGTTTTATCTTCCTGATACATTTTCATGAACACATTTCAAACCTGCTAAGGGCAAATCTTTGAGTCAGATTTGGTCAATTTTAACAAAGCCATTCAAAAACTATTCTTGTATATTCATAATTTCTATGTTGGAGTGAACAAATAATTTAAAAATCAGCCTTTTTTTTAGCATGAACATATTTACTACGCTGATGGGAACAAAAAAAGGTTTCATGTTAAATGACCTCAGACATAAACACAACTCTGACCCCTAGCGGCGGTTTTCTGTAACAGCTACAGGCATTATTAAAATTAAGTGTTAAAAACCAGGTAGGTGAAATTTTCCTGCTTGGGTTGGACGTTGAAGTTGTAATTTCCGATACGGTTCCTCTGGCAGTAAAACAGGCAGATGAATCCTACGATGAAGAAGAGAAACAGACCAACTCCGAGACATGAGAGGCCAACTACGTGAAGCGTGTTGAGCTTGTCCTCCAGAGACTCTGAAAGAACATTCACACCTACATTAAACGACTACAAGAGGGCTGGAAATGTTAAAATTTAATATTAATAAGAGAAAACAAACAAACAAAAAAATGAGTTACTATAACATTTGGATAAATAAAGTATTTTTGAATTGAATTGAAAAATATTGGTAACTAGATATGGTCGACGCTGTAAATACTAACAGAATGTAAATTAGACACGTTTTCTAACAGAGATCAAATAAAAGTGCTCACCATCAGTTAATCTAAGTATAGGCCCAGATGATCCAGTACTTTTTGCAAGCATCTTCCCAGTCCGAGCTGTTCTTTGTAAGCAGTTCTGTGAGAAAGTGTGAGATCACTGAGGGTTCTCTGAATATTCCACATTCTGCTGTGTGATTAAATCTATAGGCGGCACTCACTGGGACACACGTTTCAGATCCAGTCTGGACACAGATCTGGACCTGGCAGTGCAGGTAGATCACGTTCAGGTTAACGAAGGAGAATATCTGGACAGACAGGCGGGAGCTGGTGGAGTTACCATTCATCAAAACTTCAGTGTAAGCGTTCAGAGGACAGCTGTGGAGACACAGAGCCAAGCACGGTGAGAAAGACCATCTGGAGAGAATCTTGAGCCATTATTGTTACAGGCCAAGAAGATGTAATGAAAATTGAACATTTGAACGAGTAATCCAGGAATTAAACGCGGAAAAAAAAACATTTGGGACAAAAAAGGAGTTTGAGAGTAACTTAGCTGAATTAATTAATCCATTTATTTCATGTTTTCATATTTATTTATTTTTTTAAGTCCTTTATCCAAATTGGATTTGCACATTAATTCATTCATAATTGTATCTCTCTTTTTCAGTTTGAGTTTTACTAACTGAATTCTTTTAAACTTGCATTTCAAAGATCTCATTCAATCCATAAAACTTATTCTGAAAAAAGAGAAATCTGAAAAAATAACATCTTAAAAAGTGTGGAAAACATTTTAAAAAAATAATATCTGCAAAAACAGTTATTCTCAATGTCCTTTTCAGATGAAGAAGTCTTTCACTTTTTTATTTCTGAATTGTATTTATTTTAAACAACTTATTTGCTTAAAACAATAAAGGAAAAAAAAAATCACTCCATAGATCAATGACCTTTGGATCCATCAGCTCAGAAAATGCTGATCACTTATATTTGGTAATGATTATGCAGCATAAATGCTCACAAAAAGAGGCTGCCAGCCAAAGCCCAATCAAACATTTTACTGTTCATTTACAGGTTTAGTCAAAGGGTAAAGTGTCTACATGCTGAGTAAGCAGCTGTATTATATAGCAGGTGATTAATGACACTTAACTGCCTAATAAGCTGTGCACTGCCTGTAATCATCTCAAGCTGAAAATCCAGAGTACAGATTTGTGGGGCACTTAGGGTTAATGAATTAATGTTTAATTGACAGTTTCTAAACTAAAAATGTCAACATATTGTTCATTTTGCATTAAAATAAAAAAAAGATTATGTGAATTGTGTTACTTCTCATTTTATGATTGATGCATGTTTAGTGAAGCTGTTAAATAGTTGTTTTTTTTTAAATAGTTGTTTTTTTTAAAAAGCAATTGAAAAACATGATTATTTTTATTTGAAATATGTAGATTTCTACCTAATAGTTGCTTTTGGTTGTTCATTCCTGCCAGCAGAATTAAAATGGAAAACAGAGACGAGCTTCAGCTGCAGTTTTTGAATGATGAACTTTCTGGATTATATGAAGACCTTATATAAGGATTATATAAAGACAACATTATCCAGTTATGACAATAATTAATAATCAAACATAAGTAAAAAATCTGGCTTGTGTGTTAGCGCTCCAGATAAAATAAATTCAGAGTTTTCTGCTGTTTTATTTCTTTACAAATTGTAGCAGAAGTACTTCAAAGTGATGAAAAGTAAATGTCGTGCATGTGTGGATGGAACCAGTGAGCAGCAGCAGGAGCGGACCTGTTCTCCAGGAAGGTGTAGCTGGAGGAGTCTGCAGGGTTTTTGGTGGGAGTGGCCCAACATCTGTCTATGACCACTTTCATCTGTTCTGAGCTGCTGTTCAGGCTGACCTCCACCACCACAGCCTGATCAGGAGACAGGCTGTAGTTGTGGGGCAGAGGCACAGTACCGTTCATCAGCTGCACCGCCACCTGGAATGATCCCAGACCCGTGATCACGTCTTTGATCATGTCGTACCTGCAGACGAATGGGAGCAGAACATTCTGATGATGATGATGATGATGATGGACAGGTACTGGGAGTGTGAGGACCCCCAGGATATTTATTTAAAACACATATCCAAGTGACACTTTCCCATTTTCATTACAAAACTAAGCTAACTGTGAAGAGTTTTAACGTTTCGATAAACAGTCATGTTGTGTCTTTGAGCTAAATAAAAGATAAATTTAACTGAAGCCATGAACTTACGGACGAATAAAGTTCAAAATTCACACACCAGCTCCTATAAACCGATCAACTACTCAATGCTAAACAAATCTTTATGTTACTTTGTGAGCCATGATTGAATTTTAAGCTTTGTGGTTCATTTTAAATAAGACAAAAACACCTCAAGGTGGCGTCATTGACAACATTGTTGGTTTAAAGAACATCTACACTCTTTGCTCCAACCTCTGAGTGTTCCTGATGCACAGTGTTCACCACTGTTCTCTGACAGCAGCTGCAGGTTTAAGGGAAGGATATTACAAAGGCAATACTTTTGACAATAAGCATCTTTTTCTGTATCCCGAGCAGTTGTTTGTAATATTTGATACATATAAAGTTAAGAGTATATGGATAGAGTGTACACCTTTAAACACTCATTGTCAGTGAATTAGAGTATGTGTTCTGATGAAGTTTCTAAAATAACCTTTCAGCAGATATCAGACATACCTTTGATTTAACCCAATGTTCTGAATTAAAAAAAATATTCTGTTGATGCAAAGTAATAAGCTTCAGTGTTGTGTTTTGAAGAGCTGTAGTTGGTAAATCCTGATATCTGACAGAATTAAAGGCTTTCAAACATCACTTTATGTGTGTAATAATTAATCTATGAAACATTTTTTATCAGTAAATTGAGTTAGCTGAAATAAATGTTTGAATAAAATCCTAATTTATTTAATATGACGGCATATTTAATTTCAGCAAACCCAACCATTGCATCGTCTCTCAAGCTGAAGTGGATCTGTTATGTTGTTACGTTCACCAAGGGCACAACATATTTGAGGACACAGAGGCAAACTGAGGATTTTAAAAAAATCCTTTTTATTTCAAAATCTTTCTTGATCTTGTCTTTTGGTTTAACTTATTTTTATCTCACGTGTCCCAAGAGCAAGAAAACAAAAATCCCAAAGTATGAACAGAAAGTTGGGCCTGGGGAGCCGATCCAAAAGAACTAAACGGTGCAGCAGGAGGCCAACCCTATACAGGGCCGTCGAAGTCCCTGCTAGAACCGGACTACAGGAAAATAGAAAATACTGCAAAGAAAAACATAGAAAACCCAGGTCAAAATCATAAAACCCAGCAAACAACCAAATGGTTATGAAAAACTACTGTAGAGCAGGCTGGAGACGTGCCCCGTCTCAGGACGCATTGCCTTCTGGTGGTTATGGGAAGTGGACGTCCTTTACCTGGCTCAACCCAGCCTATTTATAGGCGGTCCAATTAACGGGACCAAATTACCCACAAAAAAAAAGAATCATCTAACTCCAAAAAGAAACAAAAATCATTCAAAGTCATTACAAAACAGGCCAAAGAAAATAAAATAGACAAAAATAAACACAGTGTGCTGGAAACACATAGCATATGTGCATTGTTACACCAATGGCATCAAGAGGGAATTTCCACGACCATTCAAAGATTTCTAACAGATTGTGTCAACAGAGACATTCGTGCCAGAATCTTTAATCTTACTTTGGCACCATCACCCAAAGACTGATGAAGGATTTCCTGGATTCTAAACTGTTTGATTGATTCACGTCTGTCTGCATCAATAAAAAGATCTCTAACTCCATTTGGCTGCTTTTTGGGACCCCTCAAGGTTGTGTCCACAGTCCCTTGCTATTCACACCATTAGCTGTAAACACATGAGTTAAAGAAACTATGTGCAGATTTGTTGATGTCAAATCAAACTGGCGAAAATTGTTAATAGTAATAATTAATTACTATACAAACAGAACATTAAACACCTAAAGGACGAGTGCAAACACAAAAACCAGGTGCTTAATGTGTTCGAAACAAAGCTTTCCTCAGAGGTCCTGATCTAAGCATACACCACTCTGCCTTAGCATTAATCCAGAGTTTAGCATTAAATTTCTTTCTGGCCAGCTCTTATAAACCCCACATGGTTCTTAAAATATGTTCAGCAGAGAGTTTGGATTCTAAGGAAACTGTAACTAAAAGTATTCACTTCTGCTACCTTTACAACAATTTATAGAGCTATGGGTTAGCAGTGGCATAATGCATCTTGTGTGGAACTCCAGTTGCAATGTAGCAGACCGAAGTGCCCTGCAGAGAATAGTGAGGGGAGCAAAAGGATTATTGGAGTGCCCCTACAAGAGATGCATGATATATTGGCATTAATATTTGTATCAGTCAATCACTGCAAAAACTGATCTAGAAATAAGAAAAAAAATCTTGAAATAAGTGAATTTGCTCCCAAGTTAAGCGGGTAAATAAGAAGATCTGCACATAGAATTTTATATATTTTTGTCCAAAAATAAGATAATTTGAAATTATGAACTTGAAAGAAGATGACAAAGAGTTTTTATGTTTTATTTTAAACATAAATTATCTCATTGGCAAATTGTCTTAGTTACCTGCTTAAATCAGAGGAAAATATATTTATTTCAAACAATCTGATTTAATTATATTTCAATTTTTAAGCATATTAATAATCTGAAGAGTAAAACTGGGACGCTATAAACAACCAATATGTAGTTCCACGTAGTTGCTGTTTTATGTTTTATAGGAGGAGAGGAGGAATCATGTGGGATTTATTTGGTCATTTGACAGTGATTATGATGAAGCAAACCATAGAGAAATGGTTGGTTTTTCATATTGTCCAAAGGGTCTGGAAAAACACGATAAATGATATTGATAAATATCAGAGATTGGATATAATAATACGACTAATATCGGATATCAACCCAGATTTTCATATCGATGCATCCCTACCGGCAGTAATTATATAACATGTGTTATTGTTTCTTTTTATGGTAAATATATTATTTGGTTTTTAATTAAATGTTAAATGTTTCTGTCCTAATTTGTCCAACAAATGACTTGCTTTGTTGAACGTAACTTGTTTGAGAACAGCTTCAGCAACTTTGGTGTTTTGCTGCAGTATATAAAATGACCCACCATGAATGTAGGTCAAACATACCCCATGGAGCCAAAGTCTGCAGAAATCAACATGCTCTTCATGTAGGTACACATGATGGGGACTTCAAGCCGGATTCTTGGGACTTCTACTCTCCCAGCTTCATCTCTGTACGGATCCATGGTGTTAGATAGGGTCACAGATGCTGTATAAGTGGTTTCATTCTAGAAATGAAACAAAAGTTGCATTCTTAGAGTTTATCCATTCAAAAACAGATGACTATTGTCATCCTCAACCAGGCATTTGGATAAATGAGACTTACATGCACAAGCCTGGTATCACACTCATTCCACGCCACAGTCAGCTGAACATGGCTGGCGTTGCCTCCATTGACTCCACATTCTGGCATCCCCAGGTACAGGGAACCCTCCTGGATTTTTGCACTCATCAGAAAAGCTTTAGCAAGAGTCACGGTGATGGCAGCTACTCTGCACTGTACTGAAAGCGCTCCTGACAAAGAGTAATTAGCTGGTGATTTTAGAGGAGAAGAAGAAGGGGCTGTTAGCGTCATAAAAGTGAGGCTTGGGGAAGTGTCAGCTGAAGTGGTTGTTGTTGGAGCAACAGTGGAGATCCCTTGGATAGAAGCCGTCGAGTCTGTTGTACCGATTGTGGATCCAAAAACAGTTGTTATGGGAGCAGTAGTCGCTATTGGATTGGTTGAAGGGATTAGCGGGATAGACGTAGCTGTTGGGTCATTGGTCAGAACTGCAGAGGGGATTGCTGGTGGAACGTTAACGACCGGTGTTGGAGCCGTATTATTTGTTTGGCTAGTAACTGCAGGGGCAGTGTAGGCTGTCATGGCTGGAGATACAGTTGATGGGATATTATTAGCTGTAGAGGTAATGTGAAAAGCATTTGCACTAGTTAAAGGTGTAGGGTTGGTAGCTTTTGAGGTGGTAGCAGCCTGATCAACCGTTGGAACGGTTGTAAAGGGCATTATTGAAGAAACTCCTGGTTCTGAATCCGTCGTATCATTTGCTGTAAAGGACATAAAGCATTGATGAGAAAAGATAAAGATGTTCAAATATTATCAGTCAATAAATGAGTGAATATTCCCACAATATTCCACCTCGACAGTTGCGTCCAGGTCTGTCTGGGTTGTTGTCTATAAATCCATCACGACAGACGCATGTGTAGGAGGCCCATGTGTTTTTGCATGTAGCCCATTGAGAACAATCATTTTCTGCTGAGATGCATTCGTCAAAATCTGTTCCAAAGAAAATAACCCCTTAGGATTTATATGGATCAAGATGCAGGTATAAACAAAATAGATCATATTGTATTCTTCTTTAACTGGACAAAAAATACAGTTAGTTCTAGTTTTCAGAGGTATCTCTGATTAATTTGGTGGGTTTGTGGGAGAAAGTGAATCTCCATCAAAAGCCTGAAATCTACTTCAGTAATGATATAATACTAGTGATAATTTCTTTATAGCCAATTTTACAAATCCATCAGCAATCATTAGAGATAATCTGTGTGGACATTTTGAGCAAAGTTGAAAGAATATGAAAATTGGAGGATTTGAAACATGTTATTACCATGATTTATTATATTCATGATATGTTGTTTTTGTTTTAATTTAAAACAGTAAAATCCAGGGGTAAAGTCCTGTAGGAACTTTTAACCAAAATCTAAACTTTGGATTTGATCCACGTAGGATCGAATAAAAAGAAGATGAAATAAATTATTGTTTAACCTCTAAGCTGATTGGCTGAAATTAGATGTTTTGTTGTTGTTGCCGTTTTTAAAAGACAATGCAGACATACCATTAATGTTTGTGTTGTTTACATCCAGAAGGAATCTAGAGCTGTTCATCAGGGAAAGCACCAGGGCAGAGGACACGTTACCCGAAGCAAGGCCTGGACTTTGGCTGATGACTATGGAGAAGTTCACCACCACACTTCCTGGGGAAAAGCTTTGGATCTCGATCCTCACCTGACCTGAATCCACCATAGCTTTGAGCTCTGGAGCAAGAGACGTGTAGATCTGTCGGTGAGTTAAGAAACAGACAAAACGTTTCCATATAAAGGATTATGCCTCTTGTTTTATATTTAAAAGCACTTTTACTGTTCAAGACAGATTCCTTTACTGAGCTCAGTCTACAGCCAGTTGGACCATTAAAACAGTTTGTCTTTTCTGATTAAAGTCTGCTGGTAACAGAACATGCAAAGGCAAAAAGAGTGGACATTTTTTATCCGTCCATGAGAACTTTTAAATGTCTCGTATAAAATATCTGAATAACAAAAGTGAAGGTATTGGATGTGTGTTAGGCCAGATCAGGGTATAACTAACTAAAATGAACGGTGCAGAAGCATAGTGCTAGTTTTTGGTCTTTTTAAAAATCTTCTGAGCCAGCAGAACAGCAGGTCATCTCGTCTCTTCTCTCTGACTCTGTTTTGCTCAGGTTTCTCTCTAATGTTTTTGGACTCGGTGTGTAAGCAGACCAAAGCTAAATGCTGCTAGCTTTGTTAGCTTATTGTTTTCATTCCCCCTCCTTCCTCTTGGCTGTTACCCAACTTCACTTCAATGCTTTTTACTTCATATTTTCTGGTTTCATAGACAATTATTCATAAATTAATTAAAGAAGGCTGCATTTATTTTAATAATTACCCAACGTCCACTACTTCCTAAATTCATAACGTTTAGCTGATTTTCTCTGTTTTCCCCTTTTGAAGTTAAGTGTGAATGACAGGGAATTATTTCTTTAATACATTTTAGTATACAAGTGGTGGTTATTCAATATTTGTGATTAATAATTAACATTAACTGGTCATTAATTCAACCCAGGTTCACAGCTGGTTTAAAGACAAACTTCACTGGTAATTTACATTAATAACTGTTTATTGATCATCCAAATTGTAAATTATAATTAATAACGGCTGGTAGAAACATATTTTTTAATCTAATTAACTTTAATTAGAATAACGCATTATTCATTATAATTTTCTAGTATAATTATTAATAATACTCATAATCAAATCAGTATAATTGCATAACGTGTGGTAGGATTATGTCATGAGTTTTTGGTTCTGTTCAAGTTTTAACTTTGTGTTTTCAGTTATGCTTTGAGTTTTTATTTTTGAATTACTAAGTTTTCTGTCAAGGTTAGTGGATGTTTGTAGAGCAGCGTCTTTGAACCCTGGTTCTCAAGGCACACTGCCCTGCATGTATTACATGATAATTGCAGTTGAGCAAACCCTTGTTAATCTGCTATTAACTGATGTCAGGTGTGTGAAAGCCTGGAAACATCCAAGATATGCAGTACACGGTGCCCTGAGGACCCGAATGCACAGGGAAGGCAGAGGTGGTTTCTTGCAAATGAATTGAAGGTGGTAACAGAAGCAATAATACAGAAAATACAGGCAAGGAACTCAGGAACAAAAACTAGGAGACGTTCTGGAGAAACAAACATAAGAATGAAGAGCATCCAGCCACAAGGGACTGCTGGTGAGGAGTATATATACTGGAGAGGATAACACTGAAAAATGAGGGCAATAATTACTTGACTGGAAGCAGAAGTGGACAGAAAGACCTGGAAGGAAACTGAGGAAAAATAGGGCGGCATTAGTGAGCAACAGGTAAAATACAATAGGGCTTAAATCTAACCTGGGAAGAACTGAAATGACACAAAAAGGAACTGAGACTGAAGACAAAGAATGAAACTAGAGGATGGGGAAGGGACTGGAGAAGTTTAGATAACATGGAATAATATGGAATAGAAAAATATAATCTAAAGGTGTCAGGAAACCATAATTATGAAAAACTACAGCACAGATAAAAGGAGCACCAAGAATGCTGAAAAGAGATAACTAAAATAAACACCAAGGAAGAGTAAAGAGAAGGTTTGCACAGTTGCTAACCTGCCAGCATATGATCGTCCACCTAAACTAACAGACTGAGCCAAGAGAGCTTCAGTGAAGCGGCTTTGAAGAGGAACACCTGTAGAGAAGCTAAGGAGATCCACATCTTGGCTGACAGGACAGCCTTTGAAAGGTGTTTAGAGGAAAACCTCACCTCTGATGAAACTAACCCATTACATAAACTACAGGCATGTCTTAAGACACACAAACCTGGATGACCCTTAACTTTCTGCTTCTGAATGGAGACAAAACAGAAGTAATTGTCTTTGAATCAGAGTCTCCAAAAAATAAACTGTCAGTCACTTCATCTGGATGGGATGAAATTAATCTCAGATAATAAAGTAAAAAATCTTGGTGTTATTTTCGATCAGGACCT
>JAUZNJ010103928.1:3442-20858 GCA_034780135.1 Jordanella pulchra | reverse complement strand
CTGCAACTTTTATTTGTCTCGGATTCAACACTTCTGAGTAAAATAATCAGGTCATCAGTAGGATTCTGGAAACTTTACAGCATACTGAGGTGGTAATTTAGGAAGCTGCAGGACACTATTTCCCAAAGCAGGGTTAGTGGCAACCTAGAGTACGTTCTTATTTCTCAAGTTTTTTATTTTAATCTTAACATTTTTAAAAATCAAAGCATTTTCCTTCTATTTTTTCCACTACTTTGTATTAATCTATTGCATAAATTCCAATGAAATGCTGAAAATGTTAAAAAGTTTAATTCTAAAAATGCATTAAATTAAGTCTTTTCTAGGATTAAAGTTTTATGCCTGTATAGTTTTGTAAAAAAATATATTTTTTATTGTATTTTGCAGTTGTATGATGTCAGTATTTAGTCCATAGATGTGCTTTTGATCTGTTTGGTCACGTTATAAGCATAAAGAGAGCATTAATGTCTGTGCATACCAGTTTATTTTGTGTTCAACTCTAAGATAAACCCTGAATACATATTTTACAGATTAATCAAGGTCCTTTTCTGTACAAAAAGTTCTGTGTCAGTGTAAAAAAGGCCTTCAAAAGAAGAAGATAAGCCCCAGATCACTTCAATACAGTATCCAACAAAAAAATGTAAAAACCTTTGACATCATGTTGCTAAAATTGACCACTAACCAGCCCTCTTATTTTTGTCTCACTGGGTCTTTATGTTCACTCAGCTGCTCAAACACAGCTCCTCTATTTATATGCATTACCCTGAGAATATATTTACTCAGGTCCAATGGAGCAGTCCTGCCCTGATGAGCATCGGTTTAGCTTGTCAAATTACCCGGGCCCTCTGCTGCATCGCCTGCTAACGACAGATAATTGAGCTGCTGGCAGGTTCGCCAGCTTGCTTTAATGCTGTGATCTGATTCCTGTACTGGGTCTATGAGGCTCAAGTAGTTTACTTTTCATGTGTGTCAACTGACTGAATCTTACTTTAATACATTCACCTCTAAATACTTACTTTAGATTAAAATCTAAAGAGATGCCTTTACGTTTCTGCAGTATCAATTCTTTCACATTTTGAAACCTTAAAGTTGCATAATAACTTTTCATGCCTAAACAAACAGATAAAAATAAACTTGATTTTGATAAAGTAAGGTTATATACACCAAATGTCCATCCTGATAGTGTTTTAATAGTTCTTTCAGAGCCTAAAAAGAATTTTAGCACCCCTGAACAGACGTGGCGCCATCTGCTGGCAGAACTGCATAAACTATCACAAATCTAGATGGCGACAATTAAAGCAGCTACCTAATAGAACCCGATCGCACTGCAATGCCTTGAGGCAAAGTGACACTTCAGGGACCAATGTTAAATAAATAAACCAATCTACAGCAACTCTAAGTTCTGGTTAATCCTCCCCAGACCCTCCAAACAAAGCATCTAGGAAAAAGATCATTGCTGTTCTTAACAAACACAAACAGACACACAGGATCACAATAAGAACCGATCAATCAACCAACCTATTGATCTACTTATAATGTTGTTTGCACTAAGACTATGGAGACTAGCATGATTATCACGAGTATCAGTATAATTGAGGATGCTTACCCATGTATCCAGCTTGGCAGCCACCTCAGCAGTTTCAGTTCCTGCTTCATTGAACACCAATATTCATTCTTTATACCGAGTGCTGTTCGGTTCTTATCCCTCTTGGATTTAAATATTTTTGGTGCTTTTTTACGCTGCATTTTGGAGTTTTTTATTTCATTATTTTCAGACTTTGCTGGCGGATGCTAACTGTCTTGGTTGCCGTAAGCTCCTTCTTTTTTTACCGTCTTTGCACATGTGAGGTATAGCTATAAATACATGCCTTATTTAATAAAATGAGCAGAAATAAAGTGTGGAACACAATTTAAAATAAGCCAGCAGGACACTATAATGTTTCAGTAAAATCATAGTGAGCTACTGGCATTCAAACTTAAATAATGTCCAATAATGTGACTCTGCACCTTTAAATGTTTTGTATTTGGATACTATTTGACAGTTTAACAAAAATTTGCACATAATTGTGTAGTAGAAAAAGTCATTTTGTCTTAAAAGTGTGTTGTAAATTTATATTAGTCACCTTAAATCTCTCTGGAAAAATATGAAATAACAACTTTGAGTCAATAAATCTAAAATTCTGGCCTTTATTGAAACATTGGCAACCAAGGTGATAAGATTACAGGGTCCAGTTTGCTGCAGACAGTGTAGGCGACACAGTGAACATAGAGTTAATTTGAACTTTCTGACCCTCATACAAACACTAAGTGTAAAGGAACACATCATCCTAATCAGACTGAGTTTTCTAACATAGAGAAGTGGCAGCATCATGCTGTGGGAACAAGGATCCTAAGCCGGAAAACTAAATTTATTTAGGGTTTATAAAAAATGGATGGAGCCAAATCACTCACAGACAGACAGACAGACAGACAGATAGATTGATTGATTTGTTTATTTTATGTTTCAGTGTATCTCTTATTATGGGAAAAAAATCATCAAACCTTTGCAGAGGGAAAACATTGAATTCCACTCCATCAATCCCAGCATTCATGCACAATTCAGAATGAGGCACAAATACGTCCTTGTAATTAGAGACATCTAACGCACATTTTAATGAAACAGCATATATGACACGATAGAAAGCAGGCTGACTCCAGCTTGCATGTGAAAGATTTACTTTTGAGGTAAATAAAGCATTTTTTATCTTTGTTCTATTCATTGTTATTGAATAAAAACTCTACTGTACTTAAAGATTCACATGCATATGCTTTTAATTAAAGGGAATTATAGCAATAGGAAAAACTGATTAAAAGCAACATTTGCAGTTGCTGTGCAGCTGCACTCAGTTATCCATTGTCAGCTTTCCACCTACACCATCAAAGGCAACAAAGGCCAATTTATGGTTAGTTTGCTCAATACATCCAGTGTAATTTAATTCATCGCCAAGAGCCTGTGAAAAAGTTTAATGGTGGTATAGAACGTAAAGAATTAGTGATACCCAAGAAGATTAGAGAGGCATTAGGTTCTGGGAGGCTGGGCTGCAGTGCTTAACGACTCCTCTGTCCTGAGCAAATCAGTTTTACTAAGCAAGGCTGCTCTCAGCAGAATTATAGCCACCGTTAGCTTCTCTTATTGCCTGCCCCCATTAACTGAGCCCTACCTGAGGAGGGGAGTGTGTGCAATTACCCCATCAATTCAGGCCACTCTAACAAGTTGGCCCCTGGAAAACTTTTTTATGCAATAAAAAAAACTGCCCTTGTGCTTATAGCTGATAGATTTCTTTTTCTTTTCTCCATGATTGTTGCAGAGAGAATGATTGCAGCATTGCTCTGTGGATGAGTTCAATTGGTGGGGAGCACGAATGAGGTCAAAATAGAAATAACTGCAAAATGGGCAAACATGAACGTTTCTGCAGGTTTCTGATGTGAGTCTGAAACTTGACCTTTACACCTGATCGTTTATGTCTCAGATTCTTATAACGTTTTCAAACTGCTTTGCACTTTTTTGCCTTCAGAAATGTCTAAACCTCTGGACTGGTTTAAGCCAAAAAAAAAATCTGCACCAAATCACTTTTTTCCATATATATAATTTCTGTTAACATTATCAATGAATTAGTAATACAGTTTCATTTTAGGGGTTTTCTCATATTTTTTAGATTTCTTTCCTGATAGTTCTGTGCTATTTCTTGTAGTTATACCATCACCATAAGATTTCTGTCTCCACTTGATTTCTATTACAGTCTCCAATGCTGGTCCTCAAGATCTACTGTCTTACAGATTTTAGATGCATCCTTGCTCCAACACAACTGAACCAAATGAATCAACTCTGTTGGAGCTGGGGTGCTTCTAAAATCTGCAGGACAGTAGATATTGAGGACCAGGGTTGGAGGCCTCTGTATTACACTACATCAACCACAACATTGACATGTTACTGGTTAGATCAGATTTTATATACAGTTTGTACCAAAACATTCCTGGTATTTATGCTATTTTAAATAAAAAATGAACAATTTTGTGTCTGAAATGCAGTAAGAAAAATAAGAAGTCAAGCTTTTACACATTTAAACAGAAATGGAGAACTGGTATAACTGTTTCTCTTAACACAAATATTAACTTAAAAAACATTAACTGGCAAATGATGTCTAAGAAATAGAATTAAATATGGTATTTATCTATTTGTTAATCATTCTGTTGATTGATCGTTAAGAAAATACAACATTAGCAGCATTACATTTAAACAGAGATTTTGGTCCTATTATGGTCGTTGAATTGTGTTACTACACTCCTTTTACATTAGAAAAGTCAAATTATATTAGATAACAGAGAACATGTTAAGGTTACTTGGTTTCAAAGACTGAGATTTCCCAGGAGCCATAAAATATGCTTAAATCAGAGCCAAACAGATATTTCTTTGTTTTTTTCCTGCAAATGTTTCAACAACTCTTCCCAAGAGAGTTTGACTGTGGAGGTTTAGCAGTTTTGGACCTCATGCTATTTGACTAAAAGTCCCATCAACTTTGGACTTTGCCAAACGCCCAAGTGCATGCTCTAGGTCTTGGCAGGAAAGAACCAGAAGAACCACATTGTTCCCCAAAAGCAGGCAAAAGAACACCGTGATGACCATGTGATGTTTGATTGAATTTTCAGGGCTGTCTAACAGTTCCAACCTGAACCTACCTTGGGAAACTGAGTGCGAATGTAGAGAGGTAGCTCAGTTACAACACTTGAGCTACGCTTACATTTCTTGCTAGCTTGTAAATTGACCCTCCAATAAACATTGATGTGATCAATAAAATTGAAATACTTTACTCCATTACATTACATGCAGCGGCTACACTGTTCCAGTACACAGGAAAACATGCTGTCTCATTTGATGCTAGTCAATCTTCATCTGAAATGACGTCAAGCTAGATTTCTGCATTACCCGTCCATGTCAAAAAGGATCGCTATTGACATTTTACTCTCGTCTCGTTCCACAATTCAGGTGCCTAAAGGGCCTGACAGGTTTGGTTTTCTCACACGAGCCAAAGCTGCAAAGAGCCACATGTGAAAGAAATCCACTGCAGAGTGAAGAAGATGAAGTCAGGGCAAAGAAGGGGGGAGAAAGGGAGCAGAGGGGAAGGGCTCGTATTGATCTCCCGCCAGGTGTGATGGATAGCGCAATAAGTGGCAGCGGCCAGTGGAGGAGAGGAGAGAGTGATTTCAGCTTTTCAAAGTCCTGATGAATGAGAGCGTCAGAGGAAGGCCAGCGTCCAGAGGCCAGCACATGATGGACTGCTGTGTCAGGCGGAGAGAAATTGAAGAAGAAAGAAGAGGCTAGGGGGATGGAGGGAAGACAAGAGCTTTTTACGGAGGGCAAGCTGGGAGGAAGAGAGCAAAGTCGAGGCATGAGCAGGGAGATAAGAGACAGTGTACGGGGAAAAGGAGGTATGTGAGATGACGGGGGCCAACGTTTAAAGAAGAGGGTCAATAAAGAGCAGAGAGAAAGAGGACGACTGAAAGACTGAGAAAGAGAGAGAGATGAGAGCAGGAGGTGACAGCAGAGTGAGTTCATCTTTATTAATGGCCAAAGAGCAGAGAGGGAGTTATTAAAAAGGAAAAAGATGAATGAAAGAATGAGTGTAAACGAGGGGAGGGGTGACAAAGGGAGATGTGATGTATGCTCCCTCCCGGCTTTCTGAAATCCAATAATAACACTGAGGAATGGGACAGCTGGTGGACTGAGGGGAGCAGCGGAGAGGAGGGAAGGAGCGTTTCCAGGGAGCAGCCAGGGAAGAGCAGATAGGGGCAGCAGAGACTTGAGACATGATGATGGCATTGTACTGCAAGGATGCTTTGAGGGGAAAAAAGTTCTATGAATATTGTTATTTATCAGCAAAATCAAATCAATAAGGAGGTAAATAGCCAACTGCTCCTGGCATCTGTTCATTGTGGGCTTTATTTACCCTGATAATATGCTAATGATGTAGCTGCATCAACAGCGGTAAGGTACCGCAAATATTTCTCTTCTCCCCCTGTACTATGGCAAATAGCCCAGTGTAGCTAACCTTAGGTACATGCATGGTGACAGTCTGATCCGAGTATGAAAGGCAGTGATTAATGTTGATTGTAGTTTATATACAGCTGTGTTTGAAAGTTCACATACCCTTCCATTAAAGACATGATCAATGACAAATCAGCTGCCAGTAAAATACATTGTTATGTTATGTTATTGTTGACAAAAGTCATAACAAGTAAAAGTTTTTAAAATCATGACAATGGTTTTTTATATATAGATATATATAAATATACATACATATGTATATATTAATATTTAAAATAGATAAACAAGCTGGATCTTTTATCCTTTATTGAGCAACACTTTAAGGCAATCACTAAAATCAGATGTTCAGTCAGACTTCTGCACCTGTTGACAGGTGATATTGGTTCACTGTTCATGAGCAAGGTACTTTAATGTGTCCGTAACGGTTTGCTTTTTAGATTTTCTTTAAACAAAAAAAAAAACTATTTTTATTTTATTAAATTAAGATTTAGTAAATTTGTATTTATTATAACTTTTTCAGTTTTGTGTTATTTCAATTAAAATTATATAATTTAAATCAATGGCAGGGTACCTAAACTTTCAAGCTTAACTGTATGTGAGTTACTTATAAACAGTAAAGTTAATAAACAGTTTTCAGGCAAAGATTTTTTTCATGATAAAGTTAGGCTAATGGCTACATAGCAATACCTACTTATGGAAGCACATTTTCACCCCTCTGAAGAGAGAAAAAAATAGCTATCTCATTATTCTGACTAGGCATCATAATAAGGAGATAGTATTTCATAATTCTCATAATAATGAAATAGTATCTCATCACAATGAGACACTACCTCTTTATAATGATTATGAGATACAGTCTCATTATTACGAGAAATTTCTAATAATGAAATAGTATCTTATAATATTGATATAGCTGTATCTCTATGAGAATTATGAGATGGTATCTCATTATTATGAGAAATGTCATAATGATGACATAGTATTTGTAATAATGAGATACTATTTTATAAAAATGAGATGCTATCTTTTAATTATGACTAAGGTATCTCATAATTATGAGGTTTTATCTTATATTTATGAGATGCCATCTCATAATTATAAGATACTATCTCATAATTATGACTTAGGTATCTCATAACAATGTACAAAGTAACTTCTCTGCTATAGTGTGTCTCTCTATTTTAAACGGAAAGCTCTATGCTCCACTAATGGATTCTTTTAATTTTCAGTGTCTTTCCTGGTCTGTTGTTAAACACAGCTCTTTGTAATTATCAAACTACATTTGTTTATGTTATGTAAATTTAGAAACTGTTCTCAACATTTATTATTTTAATTTGTAATATGATTTCTCTGTGTACTACTTCTATACCCACACACTGAATTAATAGTTCTTGTAAATTCACAACCTTATGACTTCAGACATTGGGTTTATCATCACAAAACAAAGTTAAAAGTTGTTAAATACTTTTAGTGAAATACTGTCCTATAAGCTGAGAAAACTTTTCAAGGACTGAACGACTGATGTCTCAACAACATCTAAAGAAACTCTTCCATGCTGCAATCTTTAGCCACATTGATTACTGCAACGGTGTCTTCACAGCCATGGCCTCATAAAAATGAGATACTATCTTATCATTATGAGATAGTATCTCATAATAATGAGATATTATGAGATACCTAAGTCATACCTATTCAATTATGAGATAGTATCTCATTATAAAAAGATCGCTAAGTCATAGTTATGAGATAGCTTCATTTTTTTCATCAGACTGGCAGAAATTCACTTTCATACCTATTAAAGGGAGCATCTCAAATGTGCTTGTTTTATTTTGGTTTTTTTTGGCAAATAAAATATTAAAAATTATCCACAAAAGTTAGGTTACAGGGGGATCAAAAACTGTTTTTTTAACTCAAAGGGAGCAGAAATACGATTGAAATGTGCTTCTGCAGTCAAACCAGGAAGAAAGACTGAGGAAACATAGGAATCTAGTTTCTGGGGGATTATTTTTGTTGAGTTTTTGATGGTCCTAATACTTTGCTCTAGATTAGATGATCATTTTTTCAGATGCTCAGCTAATGTTAGCATGTCTGCTTCCTGTTTTATAAGACCCATAAATAACATGGTGTATTCAGGGAAGCAGTAGTTAATCTTGCATAGACAGATATAAAAAGGTTTTTGCTTCGTCAATATAGCACAAAATTCATGGACTTGTGTTTTAAGCTGCTGTCTTTGTAGCCTTCCTTTATGCAAAGAGTTATTAGGGTATATCTGAGCACTGCATGCAGAATAGACCACAGGATACAGAGAGTAAGGAAGCTGTAGCAGCTGATACAGTTTCTCTTTTACTGGGAAGTTATAAAATTTATGAAAATAAGGAATGTGGCAACATGAAGTATCTTTTCCTTTTTTGTGTTTTGCTCAACCCATTTTCTTGATTTCTGCTCTAGATTTTTAAATCAGTTTGCACAAAATGCATAAACAATCCTGCCCGTTTACTCCAGCAGACAGATGAAAAATAAAACTATTTTTTTAGGAGGTAGCAGGTTGTCTGCAGCAACAAAAGCAGCTAAATTAGTTTTAAACTATCTCTCTCAGAATTGAAGGAATGACACCTAACTGGAGAATTTATGTTGCAGAATTGCTTTAACCTTGAAAGACTCACAAGGAAGCAATTAGAGAGTTTATTGACATGAATTAATGTTTTTGGAGCTCAGACAGGCAGAAGACATAAACCTGAGCATTGCTAATGATGATAGTATGAACAGATATATGTGAAAGGAGATTTTTTTTTCCCCCGGTAGACCGGAAGATGAAGAATTTATTTATTTATTGGTGAATTTATTCTGTTGTTCTTGTTTATATTATTAATTTCCCCTATTTGCACTTTCCGAATGTGTTTTCAAACTTAAAAAGTGCCACTTTGATGGACTGGCAACCTGTCCAGAGTGCATTTCTGCCATAGACTGCTGAAGATAGGCAGCAGCAACAACGTGACCCTGACAGATGAAGCAGGTGAAAATGGATGAATGGACAGACTTAAAATGGCCAAGTATAGAAAAAACTGGCATTTAATTTCATCTGTTTTCAAAATATTCCAGGAAGGGAGCAACATTTCCAGACGGTTTTAACAAAACATCCTTTGATTGAAAGTGAATCGCATTTTTGTCAGAGTCACAATAGATATCCTCAACACGATGCAGTGACGGTTGGTGCTGCTCTGAGTCCAACCAGAGGGTTGAGAACATCTTGTTCCTTTGAATTATCAAACAAGACGCAAATGAAAGATTTCATTTGTATTCTACCAAAACAGAAATTGACCCTCTGAGGGGACTAAATGTCTTTGAAACAGATTTTCAGATGAAAAATTAGCAACCGGGAAGGAAAAGTTTAACAACACCATTCTTGGGTCTACAATGAGCTTGTTTTTGTTTTTGGCTTGTTTATTTCACAAGAAAAAAATGACGTTGAAACCCAAACACATAGCAACGGATCCTGAAGTTACCTATTATAAAAAATGTAAGGATAATAGGAGTTTTTAAAAGCAGAATTTCTGCCTCCTCTTTAAAAAAAGGCATCTTTCTTTGTTACAGCAAAATCAATAAAACATGACAGCTTGTCCTCACGTCGGCAAGTACTGACACACAGTCCTGAATCACCTTCAATGCGATGTGACTCAGGCTGGCAACAAAAGAGCGCTTAGTTTGGCACATCACAGGTTCTCCTGGCAGTTCGCTGAAAGAAAACTGGAGCGGCTCATTCAGCAAGAGATGACAGACACGCTTAATTAAGGAAATGTGGGGGTAAAAAAAAAAAAAAATGCTAAAGTCCTTTCCTGAATCTACAATCCCGCCCCCTCTCCTCCCAGCAGAAGGCATACTTTGCTATAAAACTCAACTGGAAAAATTTCAGTGTGACGGATATACACAGTGGATTGCTCGGAGGAGTAAGATACATGAATATAAAAATGATTCCAGTAAAAAGAAGTTGAATCAGCCAATGGTCTCACATTTTTAGGGGCAGCATGTGATGAATTTGCTCTAACTCCTGAATTTAAGACTCTCCTCTGCAGTGAACGGATTTGGCAGCGTACCGCTTTCCATGCATTTATTTCAGTTTCATCTGTAGATCTCAGGATTTTAATTAGCCGCGTGTGCCATAAATCAGTACCTAGTAGCTAAAAGGAAACAGTTCCTTTAGAGTTGCTATAGAGTTTATGGTTTTATCAGCAGTCAGTGTCGCTAAGCTGAATTATCCTACAATTTTCATAATATCTTTCTAGATTTATTAAAAAGAAAAGAAAAGGAGTAACATCTCCTTGAACCTTGCTGTGTGTCATAAAATGTACTAACAGTTCCTTTAAAATGATTTGTATCATTAATGTGTTTGAGTAGATTTTGCATGGCACTGACGGTTCTAGATCATATTTACTAAAGGGACAGGATGTAACTGGTAACTATGACTACTTACTTTTTTAAAACAGTAAATAACATTTTCAACACTGGTTGTGAATTGGCGCTATATAAATAACCTGAATTGAAATTGAATTAATCTATGAGATTAGAATCACAAATGAATGTAGCTAAAGTTAAAAGTGCAACACGTTAAGTTTAAAAATCATGATTAAAGTAAAACAATAAAGCTAAAACCTAAAATTGGTCCAAAAGACCAACCAGTTACGGTTTCTGTTCCAGCACATATCATCATCATAAATCGATTTAGTATTATTTCCTCAGTACATGGGCCAGGGCCACTGGTCTCTTTTGGCCTCCATCCATGTTGCATGGAGACCATCCGTCCCCATCAGTTTTTTGGTGCTACTTTTCTCTTTATCCTGCTGGAAGATGAACCTCCATCCTTGTTTTTAAGTCTTCTACAGTCTCTAACAGGTTTTCCTTGAAGAATTTCCAGTAATATGCTCCATCCATCTCCCCATAAACTCCCCGGCTTCCATTCCCTACTGTATGATGGTGCCACCACCATGTTTTACACTTGAAATGTCCAACCCACATAGTGCTTCACATATAGGCCCAAATAGACTGTTTTGCTCTAATCTGATCAGAGCGCCGTGGTTCACATGTTCTCTGTCCCTGTCAAAGATTTTTGCCACAAAAATATGAGATCTAATATCTTTTTATCAACGGGAGCTTCTTTCTAGCTAATTTTCCATGTAGTGCATGACTGTCAGTTGTGTAACTGGTTGAATTTTGTATCAAATCAATATAATCAATTTTTTTGTTGTTGTTGTAAAGGGATCAATTATTTAAAATGTTCATAACTTCATTACTTATTTTGCAAGGCTGAGTTTTTGCAACATGAAACGGTAGGATTCGAGTAGCTCCTTTTCCGTTGTTGCAATGCCATTGTTCTGCATGTCAGCCTCTTTGCACAGCTGCAAAGTGCAAACAAACCTTCAACAGTGCTTTAAATATAGGTCTTATTTAGTGCACAAAAAAGCTCACAGAACAATGATTCTGGAAATTCGCTGAAAGCTACCTGCTAGACCACAAGAAAAAAGGTGTGCCCCACACAACGTGATTAAGCGAAAGTCTGATCTAGGTGGATTAGACTTCGGTTTGAGAGAAATGAAGAGGTTGACAATTGTGTATACCACAGCTAATTCATCCTTCTTTGTGTCCATTTTTTGTTATGCAAATGATTGGAACCAGATCTGACAACCACCTGGTGGCGCTTATGCTCCTGTTAGAAGGGATTAGAAATCTGTAGAAGAAAACAGACCAAAATAAAAAGTCTGTCATAAATATCTCAATTTTATCTTCTGATAGCTAAAAGTCTTTACAATGATTTGGGATGTTTTTTTTTTCCATATTCTATTAGCAGAATAACAAACTGTCTTTAGGACTGTAGCTTATCTTTTATGAACAACAAAGACAGAACTAGGTGATCTCTACACTATTGCAACATTACAAAGGCAGCTTTGTGTCTATTAATCAACATTTGTAATGCAGTGCCTTTTAAAGGGATTTCCAATCATATATGATTACTAATACATCTCATGATGGATAATCAAGGCACCAAGGGGTTGCTCTATATATCTGGGTATCTCAATAAGATGGATTCTGGTCAAAAGACCACCAAGATTCTGTAGTTTTCCATTTTTATTGTTTATTGTTTGTTTATTGTTTAATAAAACTAAGCCAGTGTGTTGCTGCTTGACATTATGTTCAAGTTCAACAGAGGATATTTTAATGAAATTTTTGACACTTTATTTGGGTTTGCTCTTAAGAAAGATGGTAGTGGCAGCATTATGCTGTGGGGATGCCTTCCCTCAATTTGGAGGTTGTACTTAATGTGTCTCTGGGATCATTAAAGTGTCTTAAATTAAATTAGCAGCAAGTCATCAGGTTAAGACTAGATTCACTTGATGGGATGAATGGAGTCTGGTGTGCTACTGCTTGGGTGGAAAAAAACCAGCAACCAAACGGCCCTTTCTGGAACCAGTTTGACACCCCTGATCTAGTCAGAGCTACAACGTTGCAGGATAAACCATTTGTGTCTTTTATTCATACTGTAAAGATGACCAGCCTCGATGGAGGATGGAGGCTCTGCATGCGCCAAAGGATTCATCCAGCCGAAGGCAGTAGATTAAAACAGGAAGAAGAAAAAGGAGGAGGAGCTGGAGCTGGACAAGCCCATTAAAGGGAGCGCAGCACTATGACAAATGAAGCTGGGAGCTGGTTGCATTGATCTCCTTGCTCACAAGGCAAGGTGGGTGTCTGGGCAAGGAGACACATGGAGGAGAGTGTATGTATGTGTGTGTTTGCAGGACTGAGAAATACTCAGGTGCCACAGCTCTAATGGAGAGGCCAGCGCCACCATCCTGTTGACGAATGACTTGTCAGTAGAGGGGAGGAGGAAGGGAGGGAAGAGGAAAGAGGAGCAGAGCTAAATGATTGAATAGTTGTACTAATGTTTGACCTCCTCTGTGCCATTGCATGTCCTTCACTAACATTAAAGATAAAGATGAGCAAGAGGAGAAAGGAAGATGAGAAGCGGAAAGAAAAAGGATTTACATTTCTGGAGGAGGGATGTTCTTAGTCCCGAATCGTCGTTCAGGAGTTAACAGTTTACCTGTTAAAAATTTAGAGAATACTGAGCATTACAAAGGAAAAGGAAAAACAGTTTGGGAAAATATGGCAAAAAATAACCAAAAGAAAAGAAGAAGGAGGAAGGAAGAGCTGGAACAAATGAGCGGGTTTGTTGCGATTCAGGCAGCCTTACGGGACTTTCATTACCATACATCAGGACAATGAATGAGGCTTTCAGCAAGCGGTAATAAGAATTTGATAAATCATGAGCCAGGAATTAACTAGATGTCAAAACAATGAGAGCACCCTGATAGATGCAGAGAGGATGATGGCATCATTTAGTCAGGGCAAATGAGACAAGAAGGAGAGAAGGGGAGGAGGGTTAAGGAAATGTCCAGTAGTGGGAGATCAAGAATAGAATGACAGAAAGAGAAGAAGAAAGCAAGAAGATGTACAAGTAAGGAAAAAGCCAACTGAATGTCTGAGCGCAGGAGAAAACAACATTCAGGTCTTATTCTTGCCATGCTTGTTGTTTTGGGTCTCTAAGAACCCTTTTAAATGTTTCATTTGCAAAAACTAAATATGGGTGGATGCGTTGCAGTTCAAACTCTCTCCGATCTATTTCAAGCCAGCAACAAGTTGTTATTCGCTGGCATAGACACAGCTCCTACATATTTATATAGCCTGGATGTCTAAGTCAGTCAAGGAGCTAAATTACAAACTTTAATCTATTTTTTAACTAATTTTGACACAATGTGGTTTTAGCTGCTGACATGAGAAAAATGTCAGCAATTTGCCGTCCTCAGAGAAACAGCCCAACAATATGATGCTACTTGGTAATTAATTCAGTGTTCATTGATATAAAAACATTTTTTTATATTACCAATCTTTTATTCTTCTTGTCAAATTGCTCCAGTTTTTTCCCATGAAAATATTTGTCCATGAAGGCCAACAAAGGTTGGTATTGGGACCTCTTTCTTGTTTAACATGATTCTAAATTGATCCTCAAAGTTGGGTTTTCCATATGGGCAATGATCCCATAAAGTACTTGTAATATGAACAATATGGACTAAATTGGGTCTCTGGAAAGTCACTGATGTCAATGATTTAAGACAATTCTTATAAGTTTGATCTTGGACAGGAAACCAACCAGGTTAAATAAGTTCTTCTAGTTCAGGTAAATGTCCTGCCAGAAGTAGGTCAGGTCTTTGGTGATGGCAATAACATGTGTCTAGTTTCTGAGCAACTTGATAAAAGCAGTTTAATTATACTTGAATTAAAAATTTACCAGTTTCTTATTGAAAAAATGAAAGTCAGTTCAATTGACTTTATGTCTATAGCTCTAAATCACAACAAATGTGACCTCAAGGCATTTTCTATCTGAAGAAAACCAGCGGATAGCATTGAGTCATTGATTTTCCAACAGTAGAAATTCACTTGCATTTAGTCGTTGTTTCTGCAGAAATCCTACAACGAGATCCTCTTCTAACGCTCATTAAATGTGAGATCATTGCCTTTGAGAATGTGAAATTATCAACTGACTGCACAAAAAAAAACATAACTGACCTAACAAATAAATGAGACACATTAAGCCATTATAACATAATAGCAGTAACCAAACAACACAACTACAATCTACAAAGAAGAAGACAGTTCATTTAAGTTTGATAAAATAAATTACAGCAAAAAAATAATAATAAAATCAACCTTTAAATAGAACCCATAAGTTCAACTCAAAAAGAAACATAAACAGGAGAAGCTAAAGCATTCTCTCTAACAGAAAACCCTGGCTGCCATCTTTGTGAGGGCAAAACTCCCATGACTGTGGAAAGTAAGACGGAAAACGGCATTAAGATTTATAGGATTTATTAATGATTGAACCAAAACAAGAACGGGGCTAATTTAAGTACAGAAAAGGACTAAATGTGCACAATTACAAATAGAGCACATGTGTTTAAACCGGATGAGTAAATAAATGTGGGTCCATACAAATTACACACTTTAAGGTCGACCATGGTTTTGGTCCTCACAGATATCCTTTTCTCTATCAGTACTACTGGTAATGTGTTTGTCATCTGCTTATAAAAGTTGGTTTTTGACGTTGTTCACAATAAGCTGTTTTTATCTAAATCACCACTGAGAGCATTTATAGCTCAAGAGGATAATAACAACCTTTTTGACCTTTGAGGTAAAAACTGTTGATTAATAAGTTGTTAATGTTCTCTGTACAGGAATGAATTGTACAAATGTGTCTTTTGTCTCTTTGTCTCCCTCATTCCTCTTTTCTCCTTTTGTTCCTCATATGCTTCTTTCTGTCTTTTCTTGGTCTCTGCTTTTTTCCTGTGCACCTTCTGCTGTTTATTTGTTGTTTCCCTCTGTTTTCCTTCATTCCCCATATTTCCTACTTCTGTCTGTCAATGCTTGCATCCTTCCTTTTGCTGTCTCTTCTTCCCTCCTTAATGACCTATCATCCGTTTCTTTTCACTTACTTGTATCTCGTTTGTTTTCCTTTGTTTACTACATTTCTCCCTCTTTACTGCTTTCTATCCTTCTTTCTCTCAGCCCCTGCCTCCTTTCTTCACATTCGGCCCTCCTTCCTATTGTCTTTATTTCCTTTTACATCATTTCATCCTTATCCTGGCTTCCCTGCTTAGTATCTGTCCCTCTGTTCCCCTACTCCTCCTTCCACGTGTCCTCCTTCCTTTTCCCATCAAGTCCACCGTTCTTTACCTCCTTTCTTCCTCCTCCTTTGTTTCCCATCTTATGTCTTTGCTTGCTGTTGTCTGTCCTTACATCCTCTTTCCTTTCTTTCTGCCTTGTGTCCTACCTTTCTCGTTCCTCCTTTTGGTCCCATATGTAAATCATTCCCCTTATAAAATAATATATAATATAACTTAACTACATTAAATTTTACCAAATGAGAATTAATAAAAGTTCAGCCTGGGAAAGTCAATCATTCCCCTGGAAAGATGTGAAGTCACCGAAACAGAAGATTTTGCAACTGGTGCAACTTTGACAGACAAGTTTTTCATTAACATTTAACTAGATTGTCTGTCTGACTCGTACCTCCCTTCCCTCACTCCTCTGGCCTCCTCCACTCTGAGGGTGAGGGATGTGACAGGAGGATGTTTATTTAATGAGAGCAGTCTGGAGGGGGTAATGAAACCTACCCTAACACCATTAACAACCAGGCTTATCAGCTCCTGGGACACACGTCAGAGTGCTGCGGGCTTTTGTTCTTTGGCTCAAGGCTGAGCGCCAACCCAAAGGGCAGATTAAAGATCCTCCAGGCAGCGCTGACTCCCGTGTTGAGAAATTAAAAACTGACCACCAATCTGTGCTAAGATGCACCTCTATCAGCTTTCCCTCTGCTCTTTAGAAAATGACATGAAGGAGGCAGGTTAGGTAGCCAGGCGTCCTACTGCTGCATGTAAGGAATCCTTGGTGTGTGTGTTTGTTACGAGTCTGTGAGCTGGTCGGTTTGTTACCTGACCACACAGACACTATCAATCTCCCTTTATGTCAGGGTAATTGATGCTGATGGATGAACTACTCTTTGTCTAACACAAGCACAGACAGGCTGCAAGCTTCTACACATGCAGGACGTCCGGGTGCATGTGTGGCAACATCAAACACGAACAATTAAGACCTCTTTCTGCTCTGTCCGTGCACGTTTCCTGTGCATGCTCAAAGTGAAGTTTCACCCCGATGCCGTGTTTTCCTCCACTGAATCGCACAATGTTCTTTGAAAGGCTCATTTTCCGAGCAATACACCAGAGCAAAGCTGCTGATGGCCACACAAAAGCCATGTAAATGAGCTGTGAGAGGGGCCATCAGTCATAATGCCAGATGCGCTCGCCCATTATTATTTATGGCCATAATTGGCCCATGTTTCCTCAGGCAATGACTCTGCCCTGATGGATCTGATGATGACTCCGCTCAGCCCGACTATTAGGAAGCAGTCTCAAGGCAGGCAGGAAGGGGTGGAGAGTTTTGGTGGGGGTGTCATTAAACAAGAAAGACCATGTTAAATGATGCAGTGTATGGCAGCTTAGTTGCACAAAATGAAATCCACTGAAACAGGATATGAGGATTATAAAAGCATCACTTTGCTGATTCAACCTGTTTCTGGGTTCAGCACGGAGATCTTCAGACGCCCACTTTTCACTCATTTATGAAGTTAAAGGACATTTACATCGACTTGTAGATAACAAACATTTGGTCCATTGAGACTGCGGACAGCTGTAGTTTATTTTCTCCCCTGATGGAGTCAGAGCCGTCCAAAGCGTA
>JAUZNJ010103917.1:0-20859 GCA_034780135.1 Jordanella pulchra | reverse complement strand
CATGTCTCTCCCCCTCTCTCATACCCCCTTTCCTGTCAGCCTACTGTCAGAAAAACGAGCCACCAGTGCTGTAAAAATCTCAAATAAATAAAATAAACCTGATTAGTGTCAGAATCAAGCATAGCAGCAAAGTTTTCTTCACAGCTAAGAAAAAGTATTTTGGTGTAAAGTTTTTAAAATATAAAGACATTAGATTTAGATATTGTATAAGTGTGTAGTAAATATATTTGAAACTGTTTATAAAGTTATCCAGCATCTGAAGAAGTAACCCCGGAGCATGATGCTGCCACCGCCATGTTTCACTGTGGGTACAGTGTCCTTTTACTGATGATTTCCCAAACAATCTCGAAGTGGGGTGAAAAACTCTGGTAGCATTTGTTTCATCAGACCAGAAAATCTTCTCCAAGACACATTTACAATATTTTAGTCTGGGTCATTTAATTTAGAGAAAAACTAAACAAGAAACAACTCTGTTTGTAATCTAACTCTTGTAGATATATAGAACGGGTAGATTAATGGACGGATAAATAACTTCACTAGAGTAACTGAAAGTGACTGTAAAAAGAGCACATATATAACTAGAATATTGCTGAGTTTTTCTCTGTCTGATTAAAAGGATGCACACTACTAGTCAATAAATTAGGTTAATTGAAAAGCTTGTTTATTTCACTTACTCAAGATGCTGAGTAAAACAGCCAGGCAGACATTTATACGTTTTAGATCCACTTTAATTTAGAGATTACCCGACACACTGGAATGTGTTACCCAATGTAGTTAATTTATTACTATTATCTCAGGATGTTGGTTTGCAGACTTTTCAATGATCAAAATACACATGGATGCCTAAAAAAATGTCTCATTCACTTTATTTATTTATTTTTTTGCTGTATGTTGAATTTTTGATGATCCAACTTATGTTCTTGATTCTGGGAATTCCTATAGAAGCTGTGGAGATGATTTTACAAATATGAATTCTATGTAAAATAAAGAACATTATTATAGTCTCATTTAGAAGTCTGACGTCTAATGAAGAGTCTTCAGTCAGAGGCTCCACTTATCTGCTGTAAGACAAACAGCTACAGGAGATATTTCCTGCCCACAGACATCAGCATGTACATTAACCCGCTAAAGAAACCACTTTTAGGGTTAGAGCATTAAATTTCCCTTTGGGATTGCATAAAGAATTTTTAAAATGAATTGACTTTCACACAAATTATAAAATATTGGTAGGTCAATTTTTCCTGAAATTAGTGTATTTTTCCTTGATTTGAGCATAGCAACTATTGGAATATGATCCTTTATGTTTCAAACAAGAAAAAACTCCACTTTCTTATTTTAAGTGCACAATATCTAAAAACCTTACGGTTGGGGATACTCATTCTATTAACAGATAAGCTAATCTTTAAATCCACATAACTTAAGAAGTTTTTACTTATTCTTAGTTCAGTATTTGCAATATAAATCATTCACTACATTTTAACCCCATAAAATAAAGATAGACATATAAATATCTGTTTTTTTACATAATATTCATGTTTCTTGACTCAGACAACAATAATGACCAGCCTTTTGAGATTTAAGCTGTACGATTTATTGTATTTCTTTACAAAATCAGATTAAAAACTTTACAAACATCCAGTTCAGTCCGTCTGGAGAGTACCCAAGTCTGCACTCATGTTCTACAAATACAATTTTCAGTATAATTACTAGTTAACCTCACTTAAATAAAGAAAGTAAAATTAAGCTAAGCAATGCAGAGTAAAAAAAAGAAAAAAAACAGTCAAATTTGCATCAAGCTCGCTGTGAGGCATATGTCAGAATAAATAAACCATGCAGGTCTGGTTTGTATTCAAGCATTTTTCAAATAGGCATAACTCTCTTCAATAAGAAAAAGGGACACTGACCCAAATAAACTTCAGACACACAGTGTGACCTAAAAATAAGTCTTGACTTTGATCTGGACTGAAGTCACATCCAAACAGCAATGTTTACAACTGATTTCCTGGAAGATATTCCTGAGGCAGAGGAGGACTGGACAGCGTTGGAAGTGAGTACATTTTGTTTTGTTCGGCCGTGTTCATCGAAGATGGTTCATATAAATCTGGAAAAGATACACAAACATGTGGTTTAGGACAACTGTTGAAGTGCTCTGAGAGGGCTCACGCTCCATGACATTCCTACCTTCATCTGCTCTGCTATTTTGTGAAGGAGAGAAGTCTTCTTCATCATCAGGACCCAGGTCCTCGATAAGAACCTGGTCTAGGGTCTCTCTGCTTTGTGACTCTGAGTACAGGGTCTCCATCTGGGGAGGAGCAGGAGCTGCATCTGGAGCAGATTGTAGGGATGGACCTCGGACTGGAGGGGCCTCAGGGACTTGGACCTGGACGTCATCAGGGGCTTGAACTTCCTTCAAAACATCTTTAGGAGCTTGAAGCTGGACTGGAACTTCATTAGGAGCTTGAACTGGGATTAGGACTGCATATGGAGCAGCACTGGAGGCTTGCACTGCATCTGGAGCAGCATATGGAGCTTGTACTGGGACCTGAGCAGCATAGGAAGCTCTCACTGGAACTGGAACTGAATCTTGGACAAGAACTGGAGAAGAATTTACATCTATCTTCCCAAAACCAGAGTTTTGGAGCAGTCCAAAAACCGGAACAGGGGCAGGTGCATCTACGTCTGGAGCTTGTTGGGATTCCACGGTGGGCAAGGTGGTCTGAGAGCTCAGCACTTGACCCGAGACGACCCCAGCAGGCATCACCAACACCGCAGGGTCCCCTGCCTCTTCCTGAACCACTGGAAAACGTGGGACGGGCTCAGTCTTCCGGGGCCTCCCTCTCCTCTTTGCTCCGCTCTTGTTTTCAGCCCTTGACCTTTTCCTCGGGTTCTCCACCCTGAAAGCCATCAGCTAATTAAGGCGAGCGCAGAGGACTATCACATAGAGCCGAGTGCTACGTTTGCAAAGCTAATAGTACAAAGTCCTAGACTGTGATCTGGGGCGTCAGTAGACCCACCAGGGCAACCTTTGGTTTATCTGTTGCTCCATATTCAATATAAACGAGACAAGAGATAAGAAGTGAGAGCACTGATAGTGTTATAGCCACTCACTGTTATTCACAGACAGTTTATGGGTCAGGGCAACACATCTGTTTCGACTCTCCTCTGGCCTTTTGGCTCAAATATTCAACAGAAGTTTTTAGATTTGTAGGATTTTCATGCGTTATGAGCGGCAAACACAGACAGGGTTGTTGTCTTAAAATAAATTTACCCAAAAACCCACTGGTTAGTTTCCTTCTCCTCTGCTTCAGCTTTTCTCTTCCTGAGAAGCTCTCTGTCTCGCAGTCGCCGCCGGATCCCACCTGAAACAGAGTAATGAATACGTTTTAGTCACACACTGTAAACTCAAATATGCCCAAATCGGCAGCTGTTACACAATACAAATATCAGCTCAGGATTATTTTCTTCATATGTCAACATTATTTAATGTTAAGCTTGGAAATAAACCTCCAAAGACAGAAAATGTATCTGCAGCTTCTTGTAACTCATGTGAAAATGTGGAGACAAATCATAATACCTTCCTCTTCATTCTGATTTTTATCCTCAGCTCCTTGCATTTTCTCCAACTGCGACGTCTCCTCCATTCTGGCAGCAGCTATGAATGAATTTAACTGTAAAGGCGCGCAAGCAAACAGCACAGACTGGAAGAAAAAAAAAAAAACACAACAACTTCTGTTGTCAATTCCCACCCCCTACATGAATTATCTGGTTAAACATTACTCACAGAGCTGGGAGAGTTCTCGCAGCTTCGGCCTTATCATGTTTGCAAAGCTGCAGGAGTTGGCGCAGAGCTGTTAAAGCAGAAAACAGTAAAGCAGCAGCAAGTTATGTGTGGGGAGGATGACAGTGTATAAACAGTAAAAAAGAATGACAAAGGAAAATGCGTGCATGCCTCCTGTTGAATTATTTCATACACTTGTTAAGATGGTCAATTTTTGTCCTTTCCATTAAAATATGTCTGACGTGTGTTTCTATGATGGGGTTAACTGTGCAACAAGGGTGTTTTAAACAAAGAGAGATCCCGCCTTCCAACTACAGCAGGGTTCATCCCCTTCTTATCTCTCAGACAGAGCACGCTCAGTTGGGGAGTGTTCTCGATCTGCCCACCGCATGTTGACCCCTGATGTGTGTGTTTGAGCCACTCAGAGAAGAAAATAAAACCAACCCAGTAGAAGCCCCCTCCTTCTTCTCCAAACATTAATTTAGTTCATTGAGATTTCCAGATTTTTTTTCCTGCCCAGGCAAGGTTTAATATTTTTAAGATTTACTTTATTTTGTCACAAACAAATCTGACATGGTAAACATCTGCAACATTGCTTGAACTGAAAAATATGATTCATTTTATGTTTATCCTGATTTAAGGTCCTACTTTGGCATTTCATTCAGGTAGAGGTTTTAGACTTTGACTAGGCCGTTGCAGCAACTCATTGTCCCTTTCAGTCGCTCAGTTACACTCACATATTGCCCTAGATTAGTTTGGTATGCAGAGAAGTTCACGATCCCTCAAATTAATAGAAGTTCTGTCGCTGCAAAAACAGTCCCAGAGCAACATGCTTCCACCATCGTGCTTGACAGTAGCTACAGGATTAAGTTTATGTGTTATCTCTGTTTTTCTACATATCTACACCTCTACTCTGGTCTCTTCTGTCTAAAGGACATAGTTCAAAAAGTCTCTTGGTTTATTCAAATGTCCCATCACTGCCATGTTCTTTTTAGAGATAAGGTAACGAAGTAAATAAAAAAGGCAAAACTGCTGCCTTCATGGAAGTCAAATTCTTTGTGGTCTGCACAAACCTGATTGTGAGTCTGCTTAAATGTGCAAGTCTATGTTTACATTCCTGTCACCATTTTAATAAGTGTGAGCATTTTCTGAGCAGCAGCTATGAACAGCAGAAAGAAACTGCAAATGTGAAATGATGAATGTTTCTTCTAGGATCAAGGGAGGATTGCAGGGTGTAGTTGAGGAAGTGGTTACTGAAGAAAATAGATTGTGATAGCTGATGCTGAATGTAGAGAAGAATCAGAGCTGTTACTGTTGTTGTGAAAGAAAGGTTTCTGGGGAGAAGGTGATTATACCAACAGAGCGTGAGCTCAGCAGACTGATGATTAAACTGATGGTGGTAACACTGGAGGACGGACGATGATGGTGGACTGTGGGCATGTGTCCAGATGGGGATCTAGAGGAGTGGTGAGATTTGTAGTTAGCATTCTGAGGTAAGGTCTCCGGTTAACAAGAGGACAAGGAATCCTGGATGGAAAAGTAACTAATGGTTCCCTAGAAGGAAAACAACAGAAAGCAGAACAGATAACATGACAATTCAGTTCTGTTTAGTCTGTAATTGTAATTTAGTTTTGTTTATAACTCATAGTACATCTCAAGATACGTTACAGAAACAATTTAATTACATCATCCAATCAGATTGGTTAAAAGTTTTCTATCTAGGGAAAACCACCTGATTACATGTAAAGGTCATACACTTTCTGGATGAGCGTGTCACAGTAGACATTTGCTTGCGTTATGTCATTGAATCTGCAGCAATCCCTCAAATGGAGAATGCATACAGAAAGACTGGTAAAAAGTTTCTATTCAAGGAAAACCAGCTGATTGCATCCAGTCATTGAATCTTCATTGGATGAGTATGTGAGAACAGTAGACATTTGTAGACTTTTGTGTTGCTAACTTGACAGCAATCCCTCACATCAAGCATGCATTAAGCTATATTGGAGATGAAAATCTCCTTTTTATCAGGAAGAAACCTCCAGCAGAACGAGGCTCAATGTAAGCGGCCATCTGCTGGAGCCAACTGGGGTTCAAGGAGACAGAAGAAGACATACAAAAGGAGCATAGTACCACTGATCCATAAAAGAAAAGGTAACGGTGAACTAGCTCCACAGGCGACCCTGTCTTGGAGAGAAACTTAAGTAGATGAGCTCATCCCTCCAAGATGGTGTCATGGATAAACAGAACCAGGCCAGATGTAGCCATGACAACTAAAAGCAGGGAGAAAATAAGGTTAAAGTTTAACAAACAAATGTTTCAGAAAAAGAAAACAGAGATAGAATGAAGCAGAATGATGAAAATTGGTCCCTATGTCCTCCGGCAGTCTAAGTCTTTAGCAGCACAACTCACAGACTAAAACTGGTAGTTGGTTATACAGGAGAGGAGCCTGATAACTAAAGGATAAAAAAACCTAATGTCTACTTGACAACTAAGAAACAATCTGGTCTCAGGTGATCCACTCTTCCATAAGCTCCTCCTGACTGGGCCGTAACAAGCTCCAGCTGCTCATCACACCTTATAATGAGTACATTTAAGTAACACATCTCTGGTGATATGACTGCCAGTACTAAATCAAAACCACTCTGTGTACTGGCTCTTTGGTATCAGGGTGCTTTTAGAAACATGACCAACTTAGCAAGAAGCATGAAACTGCTTAAATTTGTGCATTTAAACATTGATTTTCCTCTTTTTCTGCTGGAGAAAAAAATATTTGCCCTTTTCAAAACTTTTTTGTCTGTCTACCTTTTTTTAGATTATCGACCAACTTTAAATACCAGACTAAGATAATCTGAGTAAATCTGAAATGCAGTTTTTAAATGATTTCATCATTTCAGGATGGGAACTGAAAAATCACCATGATTCCATGTGGAAAAAGTTATTATTGGTCTAAACCCAGTAAATGTCTGTGTCAGCCATTTAACTGTGATCAAAGCATTTGTGAACCGAGCAATGTGACATTTTTATGTCACTGTGGAGGGGCTTTTGAACACTGTTTGCAGATTGCAGAGTTTATTTTTTATTGCTGTTAAACTGTCAACATGAGATGATTTTGAAACATGGGAAGCCTATTTATGGTCATGGCACAGCATCTTAATCGGATTAAAGTCTAGATTTTGACTGGACCACTATAAAAAGTCCTTGTTGTTTATGGGGTTCTTTCAGCCATTCACTGGTGGACTTCATTAGGAACTGTAGATCTGAGCCTGCCAGATAACCCAAGTATTTTCTGAAATTGTTCTGAAAAGCTGCTAGCTTACCTGTGGGTTTTTGGGGGGTTCTTTAAAGTCATATTTTTTGTCTTATCAGGTCACATTATATTTTCCTAAATGTCTTGGGGATCATCAAGAGGTTTTAAGGCAATTTTGAGAAAAGTCTTTGTGCTTCGTTTATTTTTGTTTGTTTGTTTGTTTGTTTAATTGTGGTTATAGCCTTGAAGCTTTCAACTCAATTCAATTCAAAATTACTTTATTTATGCCGAAGGGAAACTAAATGTTGTAGTAACTCATATTTTGTTTTTCCTTAACCAGTTGTTTTGTTGTTGATAGATTTAGGCAGGGAGGATCTTCTGTATCGGTCTGTCTCGTCTGGAGAAGCCTCTTACTGAAGGCCCTTTGATGATGTACAAAAGTCTTCTGAAGAGGATGCTCACTATTGTCCATAATCTCCTTCACTTTATGAATGATTCTCCATTGGGAAATAATCTGAGGAGTTCCTAGAACAAAGCCGACCTTTCTTTTTTAAATCATTTGCTCTGATGCTGTTACTTGTAGGAGATATGTAGCATATTTTTGCAAACACCAAAGGACCTAAGCTTCCTTAGGAAGTACAGTCTGCTTTGTCCCTTCTTATAGACGGCTTCACAGTTGCATCTCCAGTCCAATTTGTTGTCGAGGTGAACACCGAGGTGTTTATACTCCTCCACCACCTCCACATTTTCTCCCACGATGTTAACAGGATTAAACGTGGTCCTGTGTCTTCTAAAATCTACAATCTCCCTTGTTTCGTTGACAGTCAGGATCAAATGATTGTTTCCACACCATGCCACAAAACTGTTCACCAGCTCTCTGTGCTCAGCATCTTGTCCATCTTTGATTCACCCAATGACTGCAGAGTCATCTGCGTATATCTGCAGGTAACAGGACTCTGTCTGGTGCTGTTCTCTTGGAGGCCACTGCAGCATTGTCTCACTTATTTTTAAATCACAAACTCTGACCTTAACTGGGGCAATGTGGCCTTGGTGAGCTTTGGATGTTTTCTGGATTTTTCTGTGACCTCCTGAATGAGTCGTTGATTTGATCTCAGAGTAATTTTGGTAGATCAGCAATTCTTGAAAAGGGTCCCTGTTGTTTCATGTTTTCTCATTTTATTATTTATGTCTCTCTCTGTGCTTCACTGGAGTCAGGCCTGATAAATGACTTTCTAACATAATTGAGACAAAATATCAATGATTTATGTTTTTTATTTGATTTTCTATACATTTGGGGTTTAATGTGCTGCTATTTAAAACCACCCAATGTCAGATTATCACTTTCAATGAAAGTGGTTCCTGCTTTATTACAAATAATCATTCAATATGGTGGTTGTTTCATATGTGTTTTTAAATGTTGAAAGATAAAAAATATAGCTCACATTTACTCAGATTTTTTATTTTTTTATTTTAATATATTACACAAAATGGGAATTTAGAGTGTGAAAAAAAGTAAAAACTGATTAAACTTGTAAAGTGACTGTGACCCCAGGAAATGAAAAAAGGCTGCTGGTGACACTGAAGGGTTTTTGTACCTGAATGATTCAAATGTTAAAATTGTACCATCTAGATATGTGGGCTATTGGCCTTTTTAGCACTGAAATATGGCATGGATTTAAGCCAGATGTTGCAAACTGAGCCAAAAGAAAACTAGAAAGATAAAAAACTGGTCAACTTTTCATTAAGGCCCCTTTGAATGACAACACAGCCTGGAAAAAAATGAAAACAAAAGAAATTTGTTCTCTGTAGTGACACAAAATACATGCAGCTTCTTCCAGTCTGAATAAAAATAAAATGAGAGAAATAAAAAGTTGATTTTTTTGGTTAGACTGCTACTACCAAGGTAAGTATAAAATCTGGCTGATTAAAATAGAATTATGAACAAGTAAGCTCCCTTTATTTTCACAATTGGACGTTTCTTGTATAGAAAATGCATAAATCTTTGAGCTGATGCAGTTCCCTTCCAGGTATCCATGGGCCTCCAAATTACTGAGGCCAAAAGGCAGAAGGGGCTGTCCTCCACATTCAGCTCCTGGAACTGAAGAACCTCTGTCTGGATGACCTCAGGAAACCAGTTAGTGATACTACAGCGCCACCCACAGGCCACAGCTGTAACAACTAGAAAAGGGTTTTCCTTTAACAGCCCTGAAGTTTGGGCAATGCTAGAGATGTTTCCTCTCTTGATTCCAAAACACACACAACCATAAACCACCTTTAGAGGAAACCTGCAGACGTCTATGTTCTTAAGACTAGAGGTCTGTGGATACGAAGGGGGTCCCCTGCCTGCCAGATTCATGCACAAAGCTCTTCACTCCAAAATCCACCTCCTTCAGAGCTGTGTGTTGAGTCCAGAAAAAAAAGGCAAGTAATTTTTAAGCTAAGAAAGTATATCAGAGAAAAATCTGGACCTTTTTTTCCCAGGCAAAGTATAAAAGTAACAGTTCTGAGGGCCAGAATCCATTAAATGCTGAACTGTTACTAAAGTTAAAAATACAGTGTATTTCCTGCATCAAAACATTTCCCTTAGTACAATTTCTTAGTAAACTTTGATAGAAATATTTACATTTTGTCAATAAAAAAATAGGATTAGTTTTGGAAAAAGATGTTTTCTTTGTGATACAAACTAGTTCAAACTCAGAAATATTAGCAATGTTTGACTTTGTATTAATTCATGATCTATGATGCAGTAAAAACTGGTTTACTTCCTGGGATCAGGAAAATATTCATCTAATTCATCTAAAAAACAACATCAGAAATTGTCTGTTGAAGTTTTGTTTTGAGAACAAGATCAACTGGAGGAAATATTGAACTTTGAAGAATAAACCAAACTACTTCTAGCATAAATAGTACTTGTATAAAACACTATGTGTACATTTAAATTAAGATTAGATTAGTGTTTGAGGATGAGGTAAAGTACTTCAACACTGAACCACATAGTATAAATACAATGATTCCTTTGGAGTTTAAAGGTATAAAATTATTAGAAAATGTTTTCACTTTCACTGAAAAACACTAAGACACTTAGAACAAAAAGTTGGATAGATTAGCATGGGTGTCCACTGCATGATTTTATTTTACAAAATTATATTACATCACAAAAGGTTCAGGCATCAAGTATTAGTGTGGCAATAGCAATCACTATAACAATATAAGTAAATAGTTTTAAAGAGGGAAAAGTCAATAAGGACAAAACAAAGATAAAATCAAAAGGACCTTCTCAAAAGAACCCTGATCAGATGTTCCTGTCCATTGTTATATTTACGCTTTTATTTTTTTCTTAATTTTGGTACCAAACTTTTGTAGCAACGACTCAGCAGATTAATTTCTATACTCAAAATAAGCAAAAGAATCCCTAAACAGGGAACAACTACCCAGGGGAGAAAACAGGAAAGTATTAATGATTGGACTCTAACTTTTGTCACAGTGTTGAAAAAACAAACACACAAACAAGAATATTAAAAAAAAAATAATTAATTTAAAAAGTAATGAATGGGAAAAGACATGAAAATATGTACAAATCTAAGGCAGAAATTTGGACCAGGATAGCACTACAAATGAGCAAAGTAGACAATTGATGTCACTGGAATAATGCGGATTCTTGTATCTGGATTTGTTTAAAACAAATTGCGTTTAACAGTAAAACAAATTGCTTGTGGTAGGTGTTATATGAAACTACACAAAAAGCACATTTGGTTTGTTTTACACAAAGATCAGGTTAGTGATTGAAAATAATACTTTATCATCAGCATTTTTCGATTTATCATTTTAAACTTTTTTCTTCTTCTTCGCAAAAAACAAGCCGCATCGCAGCTCCGTTTCGTGGAGCCGCGTCATGTTTTCTCACTGCATTGCCCATTCAGAGGAGATGGGCGGTTCGGGGCGTAGGGGGCGCTGTTGAGCATATATTTTGTTTCAGTCCCGTTTCCCTCCATGGTTTCCCCTTCTCTCCGACTAACTTAGCGTTCGGCTCACTTCATTACACAGCCATATATTCTCCCTCCATAAGGGGCATATCCGCCGATTTGGACTGAAGATTCCACCAGAACCCAAGAGAGAGGAAAAGTTTCACTTCCACAGGGGGAAGATGGACATGAAAAAGAGGATCCACTTGGAGCTAAGAAACAGGACACCGTCTGATGTGAGTCGTGCTTTTTTTTTTAAACCAACCCTTTAGTTTTCAGGCTAGCCCTCGCTAATGGTGACCACATGGGTTTTCGGCTTGTGTGTTTCTCCTTTGTAGCAGAGAGTTAAAAACAGTGGCATAACACGTTTAATCTCTCGATACTGTTGCGGATTGGGCGTATTATACAGAGGGGGCAGCGAGACGAGAAAAGCTGTATTCAATGGTTACTTTCAAACGGCGGTTCCCCCCCAGTTTGCTGACATTATTATTGCAGTGCTTTAACCGTTTCGCAGCCTCTTCGGTGGCCGCTGCACACACACGGCTCAGTTCGTCTGTAGCACAATCTGGAAACTTATTTCTTCTGCTTCCTCGGCCGCCGTTTGGCATGCACACGGTGCTATATTTTAATACACTGCTCGGAAGCCATGTTTGCTACTAGCTCAACTGCTACCAAAACGGTGCTTTTTAGATACACGCGGAGTCAAATTTCGGAATCTTGCATTTTTAAATCGAATTTAATGATCTAAAAAAACACGAGTCGTGGAAGTAGTATGCCTTGTTAATACGAAAATCTTACAGTTAACCGGCGAAAACAAAAAAAGATTACTCATAAGGCGACCATTGAGGATATACTCTTTACATGGACAGTATATACAGTGTTAACGGAATAAATAACCGTCTCGATTTCAGTTTTTTAGATAAAATGTGTATAAACATATGACGCCGTCACTGTATGTATATGTAAATCTACTAATGCGACTTATATTTAAGGCTTCGCGTAATTCTACGAGCTATAATTCCGCACTAGTTTCTAAAAATTGCCTGTTTTTTTAAATGGAACCAGGCTCTGCCATTATTCGAGACCCAGCCATCTAACTTAGGAATTTGTTCCCGCCATATTACCACGACGCAGAAGTTAGCTTGTGACTCGGATCGTCTTTAGTAAAGGACCCTTTCACGTCTTTTGGGGCATGTGGAGCTCGATGGATGAGCTTTAGTCTTTAATTTAAAATATTTAACACGGGTCCGACCTGGAATAAATCATTTCACACACAAACTATTTTTTTGTTTTAATCCAAAGGGTTGCTTTTGATATTCCCATGCATTTAAATACAAGCAGTGATCCATTCTGCAAACTCTGCAAGTTAAAGTGCCCTGATAAATCTATAGTGTTTACAGATCTCTCTGATGATTTAAGGCAACCTAAAATCTCAGCTTCTGTAAAAGTTTAACCTGAATTTATTAACCTACACTGGATACAGGAGCTGTAAATTAGGATTGCAGTGTTAGAAAATAAGAAACTAGTTTGATATGCTAAAAATGCTCTTCATAGAAAGGCTTACTTGTTTTTCCTTGTTGACATATGTTGCTTCCTATAGCTTTCAGATTAATAAGCAATTTAAAAAAAAAAGTAAATATGGGCTGGACTGCTCCATCAACAATTTTGTCTAACCAGAGCTGTTTTCTTAAATTCAATACAGAACATTTAAATCACAACTAGTTTTGACTCGATACAAATCGTGCTTGTTGCATTGTCACATCTTCTAGCCAAGTTAAATGTTTTAACTTTGTTCTAATCAAGGCTACAATGCTTTAATCTTATGTCTATATAATAGATAACTTGTAAAAAGAAGTAATTAGTCTTACATTAAACTCGATATTTTATGGATGGTTTCTGGAACGTGTTTAGAATATCTTGATTTAAAGTAGTTACTATATCTTGGTCTATTTATAGTTATGGTAAGTTTCTAGATGGAGGCATAAATCAGCCCTTTACTAAACGAAGCTACGATTCAGAAGCCAACTTCAAAGTCGCCATATTACCCTCTTCACTTTAACAGTCAAATGGTATACATTTCTTACAGCCATACACCTAAAGTACAACGACCATGTTTGCCAGTAATTATAATTGACCTAAACTAAACATTTGCGGCTTAGCAAATACCATTAGTTAGGTGGCGGCCTCTTGGACCGAACCAGCCTGCCTGCCTGCGTGACACTAAGATCCGGTGGTCCACGCTTCATGCGTGGGAAACCGAAAAACTCGACAGTCGGCGTTTCCGCTCAAACCACCCTTAAACTAAATAACGTTTTTGGTACATTAGAAACGTTTTGTTGAGTTTTAATTATCTGCAATCAGTCGTTCTGAGCATCTCTTTCCGCCATTGGAGTGTTGGGAGAGCTGCATACTGTAGCTGTGGAGTCGCCATGTTTGTCGCTCTGTCGTCTTTGAAGCCCTGGCAGAGAGGAACCGTCTCCATCTTTGTTTTTTTTTTCCCTTACTAAATTTCCGTTCTCTCTCCTTCGCAATTTCGACCTCAAAGCGAGTCGTTGAACAACTTCGGTCGTTCACTCGACGACGGATATTCCACTTTACCCAAATAACGAAAGCTGGTTTTATAAAAAAAAAAAATGAATCTTTTCTGGGGGTGTTGGCAGTCCTTTTCCGTTGCTGTAGTGCTGTCTAATGGCGGGCGGACTGTAGCAGCTGCTCTGCTGCTCCGCAGCTTTTATAAAAGGGGGCAATGGCTAGCTTGTAGCCAGCTAGCTTCAAAAAAACATTGCATTTTCCATTAGTGGATGAATCAGCTAAGCTATTGGAAGCTGCTGCTTTAGTCTGCCTCTGTGTTAAGGAGGTGGTTTTAATGCCGCCTGAGTTAAGGACACGCAGCAAGAGTCTTATTAGAACCAGAAACGCCATTCATTTCGATGTTTTTCCTCTGCTTAGTCGCTGTATTCATTGTTTTTGTCCAACATTTTAATTGCGCAACCAGTGAGTTCAGGCAGACTCAAACGAACTCCGCCTTTTGGATGTTTTTTTTCCCTCATATTTATCCTCACAAAATGTCCCGGAACAATAATTAACTACATATGAAGGCGTGTTTTTAGTTTTTTTTTTCCCCAGTTAGTCAGTTTATACACCGTTTGGGAAAATATGGAGTCAGGTGTAAAAGGGTGGAAAAAATGCATGTATTGGAGAAAGAAAAACCGTTTTTATTTTTCATATCATTAAAGTCGAACATGTTAATGAAAAATGACTTCCTTGCAGATTTTGTAAAAACAATTTTTATCGTCGTTTTTTTTGTTTTCTTTTTAAAGATGGTTCAAATTTTGATCTCTCACATTTTAAACATACAAAGGATGTGAAACAAATAAAGATGAATCAATAAAAGCCATGTAACACCTTGAAACAGTTAGAGAACACTTAATAAATACAATTTGTTTTTGTCTAAAGAGAACATTGTAGTTCAATTTAAAAAGTTGCATTGGATTGAAATTCAACACATCAATACCCAAAGGTAGCAACACGAAAACACCATTTACCAACTGTAAACCACAGTGGAGGATGTGTGGTGATGTAGGCTTGTAGCCACCTTAGTTGTTTACAAGTTTGTGTGACATTGGACAGCTGAAGCTTGGACCAAACCGGGTCAGTGAAGGAGCAGCGATTCCCCAGCAGCAGATCTGCAACATGCTGTAAAATAAGTTTAATTGGCATAAATACTTTAATTTGACCCTTTATTGTTGCAATAATATAGTACAGTCATGTTTGGGAATACCTGGACTTTTAAGGAGCTTTTATACGTTTATTTTTCAAAAGTAAATCAAAGATGGTACCTCCCCCTTTTTTTTTCTTTTTTTTTTTTTTTGAATAAATTTACCCCAATTAGTGATATTATAGATTGCATTATGTTTGAAGTTGATGTCTAACCTGCAATAACTAACCATTTATTCACCATACAGCATGTAAATGTACACCTCCTGCAATTAGTACTTATTAATGCTATAACTCTTCTTTGATCTAATTTCAGGTACGAGAACTTGTCCTCGATAATTGTCGATCGGTTGAAGGGAAAATCGAAGGCCTCACAGCCGAGTTCGTCAACCTCGAGTTCCTCAGTTTGATAAATGTCGGCCTAATCTCGGTGTCCAACTTGCCTAAGCTAGCAAAACTGAAAAAGGTAAGGCCATGCTTTGCTCTCCGCCCCCCCTGCCACCTTTAAAAGGAGATCTAGCTCCTGCCACAGCTGATGTTTTTGTCTGCTTTACCTTCCAGCTGGAGTTGAGCGACAACAGAATCAGCGGCGGCCTCGATGTTTTAGCAGAGAAACTCCCCAACCTCACACATCTAAACCTGAGCGGAAACAAATTGAAAGACATCAGCACGTTGGAACCTTTGGTCAGTTATTTACAATTAAACCATCCTATTTCACAGTTTGTTTTTTCTTTATGTCTGTATGTAAACATCTAGTTTTAATTTGCTTTGTGCCTTTGCAGAAAAAGCTGGAAAACCTGAAGAGTTTGGACCTGTTCAACTGTGAAGTAACGAACTTGAACGACTACAGAGAGAGCGTGTTCAAGCTGCTGCCTCAGCTCACCTACCTGGACGGCTACGACATGGAGGACAGGGAAGCCTCCGACTCTGACGGAGAGGTGGACGGAGACGGCGTAGATGATGAAGAGGATGAAGGTAGGAAGCTAAAGCCGAGTCTGATCCAAATGGCCGCCATGCTGGAAGTTGCCTCCAGATTCTTTCAAAAGTCACCGTCCACGTACGTGTTGTCCATATTTTGTCGTCAAAATACTTTAGTCTGTTGGAATCCGGCCAGGTCAAGATCCGCAGTTGCAATCGTATCAAATAGGAAATAGAACCGTTTTTTCAAAGTTAAAGTAAAGACAGATCGATAACCACAAATCAAAACATAATTGTTGAATATTCCCCAAAAATACATGTGTTTTATTTAATCGTTCAATGCAAACTGCTGGTACTCCTATATGCAATGATGCAGATTCTGGAAAAAGATATAAAAAAACTTGTAAAACCTGCACCAAACTCTAAAGCAACATGATGAGAAGACGCTGGTTTTGGAAATGGAAAAACCAATTCTGAATGATCCTATGTATCCTCATTACAAAGAAAGGAAAGGGTTTGGGCAGAAGTTGTCCGTTTGCTGGATGCTGAGGGTGAGTTTTAATGATGTCAAACTAAGCGTCCATTGCCTCCTGTTTCCTCCTACGTTGTAATAAATAGGCCAAGCAAGCTGCTTGGTTCTGCATGAACGTCATACACAATCATAATCTAAGAAAGTTATTTTATTCTTAAAATAGCAGAATTTGTTTTCCTTGAGTTGAGCAGGTAAGTGAGAAACTCTTGGATGGCATAAGATCATTCACATTAGAAAAAACACCTGCAGTCTAATATTGTTAGTGCATAAGATCTAAGTATCTTATATTAAGGGTAAAATCGTCTTTACCTCCTCAAATAAAAGTTAAAATACACTTTTTCATATTTCAATGAAATCTGCTGTTATGGGATCACAAAGTTGGGAGAAACCTGAAGACATGACTGGAGGTCTGCTGCAGATGTGACGAATGGCTACCCTGCTACACAGCTGTGACCTCCTATCCGTACATGTGGGTTTAATCAACCTTTCAAGTACAATCCTGAAGTAAAAATAATGACTCTGCTAAACCACTGAGCATTTCATGCTGTCATTTACAGCAGAATTCACAGTTAAAGCCATTCTGTCTCGCAGTGACACACTCCCTCTCGTAGAGACGAAGTAGGTACAGACAACATACTCTGGCTTCAGCCGATACGGTCATCCAGCCATCTTGCCAACGAGCCGCAGCCTACGTCCTTCCTCTTGGGCCTCGACCAGCAGCTACTGGTTCACCCTTCGACTCAGCAGGAAGTTGTGGAGGATGCAAGCTTCCATCACCACGAAGTCCACATTATGAGCGAGCAAGTTTATCATGTGATGACGTATTCTCCACCTTGATGACAGAATATCGAAAGCATTTCCTGCTGCCATCCGAGCTGTTGACAGACGATAGTTGAAGATCCTTCTCTGATGATCCAGGCTTGATGGAGGGTGTGGTCACATCAGGTGGGACCTCATTGGAAAAGCAGCACCAGCTACCAGGACATGGGGCGTCCGGTTTGATGCAGGGAGGGGCCCATTGGCCGTTAAATACTGTTCCATCATTACTCCATCAACGTAGACAGAGATTTTAACGATTGTCACGCCCAGACAATGGCTGAAAGCTAAACCTCACAAAGGAATCACCAGAGGCCAAATATCTTTGCAGATAGAAACGCAAAGTCCAGTATAATCCTGTTTGTTTGTTTTTAAGTTAAACAGGTCATTTCAAAATGGAGAACCCCGCGAGACAGTTATGTCAAAGCAGGAAACAGCATCACCAATCTACCCAGTGGCTCCAAAGCCGAGATGGTGAGGGAGCATAAATATGCCAGGTTGATGGCATTTTTAGACCCTTACACCCAGTCCTGAAGCTAAGACGATTCTGTACCCCGCAGGGAGCAGGCGGTCAGCCCACCGCTGACCAGTCCACAGGGAGCACGGCAGACTGGCAACCTACTAGGTTGACAAGAGCCGAAGCAACTGCTACTCGCAGCACAGCTACTGCTGCATCAGGACGCGCCTCAAGGAAATCAGACATTGTTGATCGTCTGCTGAACGAGCCACAGGTTCCCTACGTCCCGGACGGGGTGGCCGGAGAGTCGTATCACTTTGCTCTGAGTATCGTACCAATGCTCCAGAGGCTCCACAGTGAGAACAGACACCAGGCCAAGTTGGCCATTTTAAACACCCTGTACACCTTGGAAAGCTCCCAGAACCAACAGCTGGCGGCTCCACCCTCATCCGCTCCACAATGAGGGTGCAGAATTGCACCCCTAACCCCTCCCATCTACATATTCCTCGGTGATCATTCCTACTGAATGTCAGTCTTATTACCTTCCTCTACAGAGGGAATCAGTTCATTGCTGGATCTGAGTTCTTTGATTTCTGTACATAGTTCTGTGGTTTCAATGTTTGAGACTACATGTTCAGTGTGTTGTGAAATAAATGTGATCACAATTAACCTCAGGCTAACTGCTCGTCTTTGTTCTGGTTCAATGGCTGCTCTGGAACACTGGCGCCTGAGATCAGGACCAGCGATGGACGGGGGAAGTATACGTATACATACGGAAGTATTGGTAGTAGTATTCTGGGTGTTGCCTCAACTCTTAAGGTGATTAAAACTGGCTGGCTGTCTTCGTTGCCAGTTGATTGGATGAAGCCTTCTCTGTCTGTGCCAGAGCAAACGCAAGGTATTCACTCATGCTCCCCTGGAGCTCCAAGGTTCTTGGAGCGGAGCAAGACGGGAGGAACTGCGGAGGCTAGGTTTGTCAAAACAAAAAAATATATCTAGATATTTTAAACCCACTAATATCTAATTCATCTCAGTTGTGTTCGTTTTTTGGTTATGAGTAGAAAATAAAGGTACTGCAGGAGAACCGGATCATCTTGATGAAGCATACAATAATATACAGCAAAGTTAAATATGGATGGCTAATAACTGATATTTATCTATATTTGATAGAGCTACCTTTCATTTTATCAAAGAAAAAATGAGGGGGGGGGTGTATTTTAGTTCTAAAACTATCCTTTATGTTCAACAACACAAGCTGGCATTTATATCCTGCCTAAGTTAAGTGTAAATGATTAATGGTAACTTGTCTGTATTGTTTTGATTTCACCATTTAAACTTAACACTTCAAAACTTGCAGAAACCGTTTTTTAAAAAAATGGCTCCTTGTTTAGCTTGATGTAAAACACAAAAGGTTTGACCCTGCAGCTAAAAAGACCAAAAGATTTCGGCATTTCCCCTGGACTCCACTAGAGGGCCCCAGGAAGCCTCAACATCTTGAGGGTTTATCCTTGTTTTGCATTTTGCAGCCCTGTTTAGAGTCAGCTGTGCAGCAGTGCACAGCAGGACGCTCTGCTCCTCCTCTGTAGTGTATTTATTTCCCCTCCTTTCTGCCAGAACAACTGACAGAACGCCACATGTCAGCTGTCTGACCCCTCTTACTTTCTACAGTATACCGGCGCACAGGATGCTGTATGCAGCTGAAGGTCAAAGATCGAACAGGCTGTGATTCCAAACATAAACCAGCACCATGTTTTATTGATGGACAATAAAATAGAAAATTACTTCAAACCACAATCAAAACATTGTTCTGCATTTCTGATCTGAATCATTGTAGGAATAACCTGTAGGTCTGTAAAAACAGCAGCAGTGATGCATTCAGTGACTGCAGGAAAAGTAATGATCAGATTTAGCTTCTCTGTTTGTATAGCTTTACTTGCTCTTTAACGTTTTGTTTTATCTTCATACCACAGAGGAAGAGGATGAAGATGGGGAGGAGGAAGACTTTGACGAGGAGGATGATGATGATGAAGATGAAGAGGAGGTAGAAGGAGAGGAGGATGATGAGGAAGTCAGCGGTGAAGAAGAGGTGAAAACAAAAAGTGATGCATTGTAGGAACTGCTGACGTGGGCGTTCTTTAACTTGTGAATGTTGTTCATGAAGGATGAAGAGTTTGGTCAGGATGGAGAGGTGGAGGATGAGGATGAAGATGAGGATGAAGACGAAGAAGGTGAGTAGCTATCCAAAATGTCATGTCTCACTTTTTCAGCTGTACTGAACATTTGTTGGTCAAAAAATGATAAAATATTAAATATTTTATTTGCAAAAATTTCTCAAACTTTCTGCTGAAGCCGATGGAGCGTCTCTTCCTTCCTCCATTTTAAAATAGAGTAAAACAAAGACTGATTTTCTCTGTGGCTTTAAAAAAAATGTCAAAAATATTCAGAATCCAGGCATCCAGTTTATTGGAGTTAAAGATTTCTACACGTCTCGGCACAAAAACTCTTTGTTTCAAACTTGTAGTTGAGTCTATTTATATTTTTTTTTTGCATTTAAAAATTAACATGTTACTTTAAATGTGATTTTATTTATTTATTTATTTTAAACTTACTAAACAAGTTGACCATTTTCTTGGTTTATTGACCTTGGGAAGCTATTTTTAAAGTGCTTCAGTACAAATATATTTCCTGTTAACCTTAGCAGAAAAATAAACTTTATCATTCATCACTCATTTATACTATTTATAGCAGCAAGATGGATTTGTGTGGAAATGCTGCCGTCAAAATCAATCAATGTATGAAACAAACTTAAGTAAAAGTTGAGATTTTTTTTTGATTTTAAAGAACAGAATAACAAAAGCTTCTTTCCCAAACTACAGTAAATAAATTGCAAAACTTAAATTTTCTGGTGTGATTCTGTTTGAAAACAAGGCAGTACTTGCAAATAGAATAAGTATGTTATAAGGATTCTATTATATAATCATAGGGTTTGCCATACATTCCCAGTCCACTGCAGCAAAGGGTTCCTGGTGTAAAAATAACCAAGCAGTGTTTGTGTGGCCATTACTACAGCTTTCAGGCATTAGTTTGGTGTGCAGTGATTTAATTGTAACGGTACATTTTCGGTCTTTTTGTTTGTAGTTGTCTTATAATCCTGCAAGTTTTTTGACTTCCTGTAATATTTTTATTGCTTTAATGCTAATTTTTTCCTCTTATTTCCTGCCCCCAGAAGCAGAAACCGGGAAAGGCGAGAAGAGAAAGCGAGATCCAGAGGACGAAGACGAGGATGAGGACGACGAAGACGACGATTAAATGCAAAACTGAAAAAGAGAGCCTACCGAGTTTCCCCCTCCCCTCCCTCTTTGACCCGCTCACAAACCCGAACGTCCAGCAAACCGCACCGCCTTTTTAATCTGCGTCAACCTGTCCCCCCCC
>JAUZNJ010103906.1:0-20860 GCA_034780135.1 Jordanella pulchra | reverse complement strand
TACAGTCTTTGCAGTAAATTATCTGCGACATGTTGTGATCCTGTCATTTTATAGCTTTCCTATGAAATAAGATAAAACTTCTCTGAATCTGCTGCTTTGCATTTTATCTTCACTTCAACTCTTCGGGTCTCTCTGGGAAAAACTAAACTATGTGATAATAAATCATGTGTTTCTTTTCGAGAGCAAATATTTTTAGTTGACCCAAAAAAGACAAAGAGAAGAAACCTTCTAATTTATCAAACTGCAACCTGACCATGCTGTATATATATTTGGAGATGCACTTTTTTTCTAAAGAAAATCTGTTTTTTTAATTTTGTTTTTTTAACCAGCTTTAGCCCACCTCTGACCTTTTTAGTTCCCCCCCCTCCCTTAGACCTGCCCTCTTTGTCTCCAACCTTTCCAGCCCTCATTCACGCTGTCACTTCACTAATGACACTAGGTTCAATGTTTTTGACCCAGTGACCTACTTCCACAGCGAAGCTCAAATGAAAAGCAGAAACGGAGAGAAAATGCGTGTGTGTGGGGAGGGGGTGGGGGGTTAGGGTGCCGACTATAAATAGGACAGCCAGTGAAGGTGCACAAGCAAAAGAGGGGGAGGGGAGCACTGCGACAGGCAGAGAGGAGTATGAGGCAGGCAGAGATGAAGGTTTTAGGATCAGATCTGTGGTGGAACAGCTGCAATCGACAGATTAGAAACATGCACAGATAAGTCTAAAACACATCTGAGATTCGAGATGCATTGGAGACACTGTCAGGATGTGAACATTTCCTGCTTTAACCTGCTAAATACAAATCTACCAGTTCTGGATGATTATTTCTCGGACCTCAGCCTCCTTAACAGTGATCATACCGTTACTTTTCCTCATTCACCAACTGTGATACAACAGAAAAAATATTTAAAATATTGCTATCAAAAGCATCCAGTAAATATTTCCTTTTATAATCTTGTAAAGGCATCAGGTCTCCTGATACCGACTGTCTCTGTTTGTGCTAACAGAAGATGCTTTCTCTTGTTTTTGCTCCTCAGCGGTTCGTTTTGGGCGTATTCCTAAGAGGGAGAAACAGAGACTAATGGATGAGATGCAGAGCTATATGAACAGTCTCAACGGACCGCAGTCCATGGAGATGGAGGTACTGCCTCCTTCCGATGGCCCCTGTAGTCCACACAGCACTGGACACGGTTCCCTATCGCAGTCTTATCCCAGCGAGGAAAAGCCGCTCAAGATAGCTGCAGGCGACAGCAGCATGGGGACTCCATCTTTCCAGAGCGCTGCAGGGCAGGACGTTGTCCTGACAGCTCAGAACCAGAATGCAGCACAGCACAGGGGTCACGTGGAGCAGCAAAACGTTGCAGCAAGCTATCATCTCGCCGGTAACTTCCATGCTGCGCCCTGCATCAGCGCCGGCTCCACCAGTAAAAATGTCAGCAATGCCAACTACTCCTTCTCAAATCAAAACCAATGTCCAGTTAGTAGGAACGTAGAGTCTCAGACCTTCACAGCCAATCACTGCGTCATGCCAGACAGAGATAACCAGAACCAAACATCCTGCCCCTGGAAGCTGAATGGAGGAGCCAAAGTGCTGGTGAGGTTTTGTTTTTTGTTTTTTGTTTTTGGTCCCATATAAATCAATAGATATAAGTTCAGTGTCAGTATAATATTATTAATGCTTATCTTTTTTTCTCTAGGCGTGTCCTCTGAATTCGTGTCCCGTGGCTCCAGCCAGTCGCTCCAGTCAGGAGGTGTGGGAATCGTTCTCTCAATGTTTCACCCCCGCTGTTAAAGAAGTGGTGGAGTTTGCAAAGAGCATACCGGGCTTCCAAACTCTGAGCCAGCACGATCAGGTCATGCTGCTCAAATCTGGCACGTTCCAGGTACGACCACCTAAACAGTTCTCCCCCCTCAACCTGTCCTCCGCCGCCTATCTGGTGCTGACCGGGTCTTGTTCTTTCCCACAGGTTCTTATGGTGAGGTTCTGCTCGTTGTTTGAACCCAAAGAGAGGACGGTGACCTTCCTTAACAGACAGACGTACTCGCTGGCATCACTGAGGGCTCTGGGTATGAGCTCCCTGTTGGACGCCATGTTTGACTTCAGTGAAAAGCTGGGTTCCTTGGGTCTGGAACAAGATGAGATGGCTCTTTTCATGGCTGTTGTTCTGGTGTCTGCTGGTAAGTCTGAGAAGCATTAATAACGACATAACTGTATTCTTTAAAGAGAAAGAGTCTTGTCAGTTTTTTCTTTGGTTCAGTTTGGTTCAAAACAAATCTTCCCATCCTAATTTTCCTTTGCTCCCTCTTTTTTTTTTTTCCTTAGACCGCTCTGGCATTGTAGATGTGGGAGCAGTGGAGCAGCTGCAGGAGAACCTTATAAAAGCTCTGCGTTCCCTCATCACTAGTCGCCGGCCGGATGACAGCACTCTCTTCCCAAAGCTGCTGCTCCGTCTGCCGGACCTACGCACACTGAACAATCAGCACTCGGAGAAGCTATTAGCTTTCCGCATAGACCCTTAAGTTAACATTTCATCGCGGAGCCATGAGGTTCTTTGGGGTCCTCTCCATGTGAGGCCTGGGTTGCTAGATTGAGCACCATGGCCTCTGCACGACAGACAGCTGTTTTAGGATCAGTGCCAAGTTTAACTCGGTGAAGATTAGAACTGGAAAAACACCAGAGAACATGAGCGCAGCAGGAGGTGGACGCTCCTCAACTTTAGAGCTTCCAGCTGGACTGCCAAGAAGAAACAGACTGTACTCTTCCATTAGTTTCTTCAAGTCGGTGTCAAAACCGTCACCTTTCCCTCGCTCAGCCTCTGGAGTTTATCAGAGATGAACTTTTTGTACTGGTGACCAAAAAAACAAACAAAGAAAAAAAAAAAGAACAGAGCTTGTCTTTTTCTCATCACTTTAAGTTCTCCTTTTCCAGCTTATAAAGCTAACAACAAGGAAGCGCACACTGTTTTTGAGATAAAAAAGAAGCATTTGTTAATAGAGACTTCCTCTTATCCTCTTCCCATGTATGAAAAATAAATCTGACTATAAAGTTTTTCATAGAAAAAGATCATCCCTAACATCCAGTTAGGAGGGCTGCTTGTGCTCGCCCGGTCCAAATGAAATAAGCTATTTTCATGACACGATATCATGGGGAAATCTTTACTTAAATCATCCATTTGTGGTTGAGATATGTTGATATTTTTAAGGAATAAGTTGTATTTATACACGCTATGAATATTGGTCATTTTAGACCAAGTTTAAATGGATATATGTATATGTAAAGGTGTTCTGTTGTATATTTTGTACAGGACTTGCTGTAGTTGCTTAATCACTAGATGCAGATAGATGTATATGTTAAATAGAATTATTGAAGCCTGCCAGAAAGCTCCATAGAGGATTTCCACCATCTGTGTGGAGGATATGTTTTTTATTTGGAAATATGCACCTGAAATAAATGTATCATCAACTGAGCTTATGTATATTTTGTAAATCTCTATAGTCTCAACATAGAGAGCCATTATTAAAAGATATTCTATAGCGTTTCCCTTTGTGCTTGTTTTCCTTCTCCTCTGATGCAGACATACCCATAGATCTGTAACCTAGCAACTGAGCCTATCAGCCAACCATGCTCCAGATCTGACAGTGAAGAGGTTTTTTTTTTCTTTAAAAAGGAAATATCTAATCTTTGAGTGTTTGAGCAAGAACAGGTCAATTGAAAGATTTCATATTTCGGTAGGTATATTTTATGTTATGTTATGTCCAAACAGAGCACAAAGAGAGGTTAAAAAATGGTCAGATGCAAATAGTTGGTTTATGCAAATATGCCACTGAAATGACTGCTGCATCGAAGGTTAATTAGGAACTCAAAGTGTCTTCAGGATATGTAGAGACCGGCTATGGAGCAGCAAAAAGATGCGTGCATCGCTGCAGAACAGGGTGTTCTCTTAGTATTAATGTTTAGAGACAGTTTCCATAAACAGCAACTCTGCCCTCCAGAAGCCCTATTAATGACTCACTATCCTTTTTTCAACTCATGGGTTCAGAATGATGGAGCCCTGTTTTAACCTCAGCAGTTAAAAACCTGCATTTATGCTCAAAGTAGGTTGGGGTGTTTTTAAGAGGAATAATATCCGACTGCAGCAAACTGCTGCAACCATTTATTCTAAATATCAAACCAATCAAGGATTTCTGGTAGTAATATGGATCTGACCTGGACAAGGAAAGATAAATAAAAATGAATAAAAAACAGGTGTCAATACTGTCCTAAAGCCCAAAGATAAACAATCATTACTGTGATCTAATATTTTCTTTATATTATCTCTCCTGACACCAGAAGACATTACTGCTGATCTCCTGCAGTGCATAAACTGGTACTTCAGGGTACTTTGACATAGGCAGCTATAAAGTCTAAGTTAAGGTCCCTTTCTGCCACCTGCTGGACAGGACAGGAATAGAAAGGAGATGTTTAAAAGCTCAAATACGGTCGTTTTATTTCCGCTGCATTGAAAACAAATGGAAACAATAAAGATGTCAGTGTTTTGATTTCTGATGGACAACATCGCTACTCTTTGTTTTAATGAGCTTCATAAATAAGTTTCATTTAAGTTTAAATCAGGCATAGGCGGGTAGAGTACCCCCATAATGTAAATAGCAGTGCTTCTTCATCATGTTTTTACTCAAGTAAAATGTAAAAGCAGTAATGAAGAAATTACTCAGGTAGAAGTAAAAAAGTGTTTGGTAGAAAGTACTCAAGTACTAAGTAAATGGAACTAATTACTACCCATGATTATCACAAATGACTTAATATTGTCCAAAAGGATGTAAAATTGAACATAGTATATTAAGTGGCATGCAAATTCCGTTTTTTCAAAGATTAAGATAAAAAAACCACACAACATACATTAATTACACAATAAAATATGATTACCATAAATACTATTCAAAATACATTTCTTAAGTTATAGAACTTACAGTACGTAAAATAGGTTAAATTATGTATAATGTTTACTATATTTTCTCTCAGCCTCCAAATGAAAAGGCAGACTCAGTGGATGAAAAAATAGACTTTAAGTGAAATTACTCACAATGGATGGAGTAGACAAATTTTTTTCTCAAGTAAGAGAAGTGATACTTTATCATATTTTTACTGAAGTAAAAGTATAAAAGTAAAACGCTGTAAAACTACTCATAAAAATACCTTTTTAAAAGTTACTGAAGTAAATGTAACTAAGTCAATGTAACTAGTTACCACCAACCTTTGCTCATATTAGTCACATTCAAGTTCTAGTAAAGTCATTATATTCTAATTCTCTATTTCTGTCTACAATATCTATTGTAGTAACCATGACTAGTATGCAGTTTATTCACAATAAGAGATTTGAATTGTTTATACTTTTATATGGTTTATACCTTAACTGCAATAGCAATGCGACAAAAACATAAACAGCAACAAACTAATGAAATAGCTTTGAAAGAAAAAAATGAATTGTACAAAAGCAGCTATAGTTAAATAAGATAAACATCAAAACATCAAGCATGTTTTCAGGTAGTGAAAATAAAATGTTACCTGAAACTAAGTAGTCGACTAATTGGCTTTTAAAACTGTGTAAATGAAAGTAAATATATGCAAAAGCTTTATTTAAAAACATAAACTATCTTTAACAACGCAAAGGACCTTTTTATATTACAATGTTCTCCCTCACTCCTCCACTCACTCAGTTACTCACAGGAACCTGTGCTTTCTGGCTTTTCTGGTTGCAAAGTTTCTGATGACAATGTTGGAGAACCCACTCCATCATTCCTCTCCCATGGAAGATCTCAGGTAGTTCTGTATTAATTAGAAAGGCTCTGCTCTGCAGCTGCAAAAGTCACAGGAAGAGTTGAGAAAGACAAGTGAGTAACATGAGATAATTTGTCTTTATGATTTACGGTAACGTTTTTAATTTCTGAAGAGAAGTTTATCAAGGAGAAGTTTACACTGGTTCTTCTTTGTCTGTGTCAGTCTGGCCTTAAGAGCAATGGATTTTTTCTATGTATAACTAATGATTTCTTTAGAATAAAATTCATATTAAAAAATAGGTGAAACCTCCTGCCTAATGTTAAATTTGTTACCAGCTGGTTTCAGCTGATTTACTGAGTCTGTGCTGCCATCTAGTGGTTATTAAGGGTAATATAAATTTAAAACCCACAAACTTTGAGAACTGGTTTTTGCTTCCCTCAAGCGGTCAAACACCCGAATATCGAGGTTTTAACAAGTAAAAAAAAAAATAAATGTTACGATTTATTTTAATATTAAGCAAATTTTTTAATTTCTCTCCTATTTTGAGCATAAATTACCTTAAATCTATTAGATTAGATTAGAACATACTGTTGACAGAAGGATCGTCAATGTCAGGTTGACAGATATGCATTTGATGGTGATTATTATTATTTTTAATGTTGTTATTATACCCAAATAAATACACTTCCTAAATATAAATACAGACTAAATAGGATATTTGAAAAACAATTGGAAACACTGCAACTGCATCTAAATCAAATAGTTATCATTATAATGATTAAGATTATTATTATTAGTATCAGTAGAAGTACTATTATTAGCAATACTAGAAGTAATAGTAGTGGTTGTAGTGGAAATAGTCGAAGAAGAGGAGTTTATAGACCAAATGCTGCCAGGTGCTTTTTTCTTTAGTTGTATAATTGTTTAAGCACAGTTTTTGTTGAAAAGGATTACTAGGAGACAAAAGAAGATTTACCCTTTCAGGTAAATCTTCTAATGTGAACTTCATAATGGTCTTAACTCTATGCCTATTAGTTTGTTGTGCCTTTTACCTGTGAAGTTACATAAAAGATTGATGCCATTAGCTTATCTGAACTGTTTGCTAAAACCAAACTTTCCAGAATCTCTCTTAAGCCAGAGCTTAGCCAACCCCTCCACCTTGGCTTTTTTTTTTGCGGATTATTTACAATTTAAAGAAAAAAATTAATGTGGGATAATTAGTGCTTTCTTTATCCAAATGAAACCTTATTAAACAATAATGTAAATGGTTATGCGTAGATCAAATGGTTTCTGTATTTTCTTCAATTCTGTGCTCCCCATAGCAGATTAAAACTGTTAGGTAATGCACGTGTAACTCAGTATTTGAAGTTATTTAAGTCTATCTGTAGTAAAAAAAAAAATGTTTGGATCCTAAACTGTTAAGAGGCTCTGTTTCAGTTACATAAATAACCTTTGTTTAGTAAAATGTAGCAGTGCAACCTGTCGTGATGGGAGCGCTCTGGGTTTACCTGGAGAGTGCTGGAGTGAGCTGATCAGGCCAAAGCTAAGGGGGCGGAGAGGGATCAGGGTTAAAGGGAGATTATAACACAGGCCTATAAAGCTGTGTAATCCGCACAAATTCGGAGCGTCAACTCCTCCGCAAACAGCGTCTCTGTTCACAATCTCAGTGTGTTTTGGAGCCACGGGGAACTATATAACTAGAGCAAGAGGAGACTGAGTGATTTTGATCAAGGCACGAAGAGAACAACACATCAGGAGGCTGAGAGCAAACCTTGATCATCAGCAGCAGGAGCTGAAAGGAGCACAGGGGGAGAATCATGAAAAAGTCGAAGGTATTAAAGGCCTGTACGCTTTATCTCAAAATAGAATCAATCTTGCTTTGAAAAGTTATGCCATAACCAGGTATACATTTATGTGTGTGGATAAAGACATGTTTTGTACAATGAAACAGAATCTGAGCTGTTTCCATCTTGTTCATTTTTGCTTGGAAAATGTTTTTTTTTCTGAGAATTCATATAATGTAATAGCAGAGAAAAAGGGTAGAATCATTACTGAGGGCAGGAATAGAGAAGATGATATTTCAGCAGGTGTGCAGCAAATATTAATCTGTATATTTAGATTATTTTATTGATCACCTTTATTCTATTTAATAGGTTTTTGTTTAAAAATGTTTTGTATCAATCTGAAACAAACAACCTGGTAGTTTCAAAATATCAGTTTCTGGTTCCTGTTTTAGCTGTTTTCTTTAAACAGTGCCTGGTTTTATTAAATGTATGTTTTAAATCCTAACTGATCATTACCATTAAAGAGGTGTACTGTGAAAGTAAATTACATCTAGTTACTTTTTTACTTAGTAGGACATTTCTAAGCTTGTTCAGCAGTTATGGGATGTTACCTTTTGGTGATATCCTGATAAACTGATCAAGTTTTTCTTTTATAAATTATGGTTGAACACCTTTAGCATGTCAGATCAAACATAAGTAAAAAACTCTATAATAAAACATACTTTTCATCTTCAAAGGTGAGTTAAGAGCTTTCAGTTTTGTTTTCTCTTCTTAGATGAAGGTCATTTATAATCCTTCAACCCAATCAAAGGTTTAAACTCTGCTGTATGGTCAGATCCAACTAGTAAAACTGTAAGTGAATAGAGAGCAGACGGCATAAAGCCAGGGGTTATTGATCCTGCCCGTCTCTTGTTGTTTCCCAGCAGGTGGGGGATGAGAATGAGCCTCCCAGCTACCAGGAAGCAACTGCAGGTGAAGAAGATAATCAACTTTTATGCTCCATCCATGCATTTTTTTTTTTTTTGTTAATGGGATGATGCAAAGCTCTAACCTGACCACTAGATAAGGATAATACTTAATATGTTTTAACATCTTTGTTTTTCTCAGGCTATCCTGAGATGGAAGCCCAGTTTGCATGGGATGATAAGACCATCAGGAGGACTTTCATCAGAAAGGTGACAGCAATAAAACAACCTCATACACAGACAGAAAAACAAATCCCGAGTCTGACAAAGGGAACCTCTGCCTACAGGTTTACGCCATCCTCATGTTTCAGCTGCTTGTGACTGTCGGGGTCGTCTGCCTCTTCACGTTTTGGTAACCTGGCATCATTTGAGCTTTTATTTATTAACGCAAAACCAACAGAAAATAGACAACTTCTGCTTTTGTTTTCAGCGCGCCTGTGAGGTTTTTTATTCAGACCAATCCCAGCTTGTATATGGCATCTTAGTGAGTAAAAAAAAAAAGAAAACACTTCATCATATCATGATTCACACATCATATCATTCCCACAGCTCATTAACGCGTCTCTCACTTTCCCAGCATCATGTTTCTTGGGACCTACATCGCACTGTCCTGCTGTGGAGACCTGAGGTAATTTCTCCTCACCTCAGAAATGTTGAGTTAAATTTATGTATATTCATTAAGTCCTGATATATTTAGAGAGCTGGAAGTGTTATCACACAAAAAATGTGTCAATAAATCTTTTCAGTTTCATATTTTATGCACACCAAGCAGAAAAGTAGGTTTATTTAAAAACATACAATCATGCATCTGACACATGACAGTTAGAGCTGATAGAAATGGAGAATTTGTCTGCTGATAAATTGGTAAACAGATTTTAATTTCATTAAAGAGGCATATATGGATCAAATGTGACATGAATGCAGCTTTTCCTTCTTTCAATTTAATCTCTTTATTTCACATTGATTGATTGGATTTAATATACATCACAGAAAAAGACTTGTGCTCATATATGTACATAAAACACAAATGAGGATCTGTCATAAGTGAAGAAAACTTGATGTTTATTGGTCTTTCTTCCTTACAGGAGGCAGTTTCCATGGAATATCATTCTTTTAGTTCTCTTTGTGAGTATTTTCCACCTAGTATTAATACTATTAATTAATCTACCTCTCTGTCCTTCCCATTTTCTTCACCCTAACTCTGCTTCTTCTTATTTCTTTCTTCCTCATAGACTATGAGCATGGCCTTCTTGATGGGGTTTATTTCTAGGTAAATGTTCCTTAACATGTAGACTAGGTTTTATATACGCATGTTGTGAGAAAATGCTTCTTTTTAAATCCCCTTGAATATGTTTGCAGCTTTTACAACACAAAGTCGGTAATGCTGTGTCTGGGAATCACAGCTTTGGTTTGTCTTTCCGTCACCCTGTTCAGCTTCCAAAGCAAGGTGAGGCTTTGAAAATAAACTTCATGGTCCAGCCAAAGAACACAGCTGTAGTAATTTAGTGGAATCACTGCTTGATTTCCCATCTCCTGTTACAGGTTGATGTAACATCCTGCCAGGGCGTGCTGTTCTCTCTGTGTATGGCCATGCTTCTTTGTGCCATTACCATCTCCATCGCCGTTCCTTTCGGATATGTAAGTTACCCATCTTCCCTCTCTATTTTCTCCCGAGGACCTTCTGGAAGAAGACTAAATTAGCCGAGGTTAATGATGGGTTAAACTACGTTTGCAGCTTTAATGCCTCAGGTGCTGCAGGCTGTTTTCACTTGCGCATCAGTCAGAGAGGATTGACCCAGCAGATAATCTTGTTCTCTTCTTCTTAAATTAGCACACTGCTCGCCTTCCCGACTGTGTTTGGTAATGATGTCTGTCTTGCATCACAGGTTCCCTGGTTACACGCCATCTATGCAGTGATAGGAGCCATCCTCTTCACTCTGGTAAGAGTCTGTTACGGTTTTATTTAGATAAAAATCTAAAATGTTTGGTGCATTTACTGTATTTATAAAGCCCCAAATCAACACCTGTGAACCAGCTGAGAAGTATTTCAGTGTCTCTATTTGTCTTTCGCATAAACTGTCCACTCCTGTTAGTAAAGCAGCTTAAGCTCAGCTGGATTGGATGGAGAGAAAAATGTGAAGAAAAACTTTAGAGTTGTGCGACAGATGGATTTATCTGGATTATTCCAACATCAACACAGTTTTGAAAAGCCACCAACTTTATTAATGAGAAACTACTTTGTGTTTGTGTATCACAATAAAATACACCAAAGTTTGCAAAAGTAAAGCATCACAAAATGCAGCACAGTTTGATTTTTAAATCTCATTTCCTTCCTTTGTGTGTTTTCCTGTCCCAGTTTTTAGCTTTCGACACACAACTGCTCCTAGGAAACAAGCGCTACACTATCAGTCCAGAGGAATATGTTTTCGCCACGCTCAGCCTCTACCTGGACATCATCTACCTGTTCAGCTTCCTGCTCCAGCTTACAGGAAGCGGCCATGAGTAAAGCATGCTTTCCAGGGCTGAAACCTCCAGAACAACTTTGGATTCAATTACCAGCAATAGAATAATCAGGAATATCTGATCAGACTCTTGTCCACCCTGTCACCTGTGGGAAGTTTTCTTTTTTTTGTATGATACTCTCTGACCTTCTTTGTTTAGATGTTTGGGACTTGATGTGAGGGCAAACCTGCCCTTTATTTATGATTAGTCATGATTAGAGCCATTAGAGCTGACTCCTTGAGCTGTGTTACTATTTAAACAACACTCAGTCAGTAATCTAGCCTGGCAAAAGTCTTTTTGATTCAGCTGATTTTATTCAGTCAGTGCTTAGTTTCCCCTTCATGCCTCTTTTTTTTTGCATTGCAAATCACTTTAGATTGCAGTAGATTACAGTATACACTTGCTATTTAGCAAGTGTATACTGTCTGCATAAAACAATGTTTCCAGTAGAACACGGACATCTTAGGGAGGACATTTTCTTTCAGGGGACACCTCAACTTTTTATTCTAAAACTGAAAAAAGTGAACAAAAAAACAACCAAAAAGGGAAAATGTGTGTCTAACATGTTACAGTGCTTTTAATTGATTAGAGGTTTCTTTCAATCTTCATTCTGACTTAATATCATTGTGGCCTTTTAGGTGAGATAGAAATATGTATATATTCTTTAGATTAATGAATTTTCTAAGCATGAGATTTTGTGTTGCGAATAAAAACATGGAATATTTGTTCTATTAACCAGATATTGTGTACATGTTCTAACACAATGACAAAAACTGACTCATGAAGTTCATTGTTTGCTTTATGAGAATAATAAAAAGGGACTTTGAAACCAAAGCACCGAGGCTTTCAGTAATTTTTGGATTACAAATGCATTGAGCATGTTTTAATTCTGCCTGTAGCATGCTGTGGTAAAAAGTTGTCTGTGGTTGTTTTCCTTATGAGTGTTTCTTAGAGGACGTGTCTAAATTGAAATAAACTGAAATATTATTGGACAAACCGTTCTTTTGGCTTAAAAAAGCAAACTCCAAAAAAAAAAACATAGAATATCACGAATCAAGACCCTTCACTGTCTTCTTGACACCATAATGATTTTTGTTGACATTCGGGTTTAGAATGTTGACAATAAAATGTGTGAACACAGGTTAAAAAAACACTTGTTTGTAAAAGATATAAATATCCTTGGAAAGAAAACCTGTCACCATGGAAATATGTACATGAAGCTCAGTTTGTGCAAAAAACAGTCAATGAAACAGGCAGCTGGTTGGTTTGTCAGCAGGGGAATCATGTTTGTATGTGATATTGTTTGTGTGTGTTTGAACAGGGGAGTGTTTATGTCGTGTGAAGGTGAGGTGGAAAATGATCGACTACAACAGGATGACAACTTTGGGAAAGATACAGTTTCTAAGTCTGTTTGCTCTGGACTGAATGCAGCTCAACTCTCTTCCTGATGGGAGTGGGATTGCCCAGATGGAGGGGATCAGTGGCAGCGAGTCTGTCCCATTTATTTAGACTAATGCAGCATAAACAGAGTCCAGCTCTGTTTATGCTGCATCCTATAATCCCTGGTGCTGTTATCAACACTAACACTACGGCCCTCCTCTACGGTGCTGCGTAGCTCCCAAAACCACACTGTTTTACTGAGACACAGGAGGCTTTCAACTAAGGATAAAAAATAAATACTGAAAAATAAATGGAATTACATGAAACAAATAGGTCATCCTTTCACAGTCTTTTTGTTTTGGACACAGAGATGTTTAATAACAGTTTTATCTAAAAACAGTATGATTACAAAAAAAAACTTTACCTTAAAAAGTCCCATACTTATTCTGATTTTAAAATGTCAAAAATCCCAACCAGAACTGTCCCTTTAGCTTCAGAAGTTAACGCAGCATTTTTACAGAGGTCTGTCTTAATCTACCGTTTCAGGTGGGTCTGGCTGTTAAAGTAAGACTGAAGACCAAACATTTGTCTCACATCTTTAGAAATAAGGGTGTAGCACGTTACGCATCTGGTGAGGGATTTGAAGAGACCCCAACGTAGTTACAAGTCAGCCGTTCAGTTGTAAGAAGACATTCAAGTAGGAACTGAAGTAAGTTCACCCTGACTGCTATACTTATTAAACTTATTCAAGGTTTTTTTTTCTGAGAAAAACACAAAGGTAAGACACAAGTTTACCAGACAGCAAACTATATGGTTTTCCACAGGAATTTAGACAACAACCAAAGGTCATGAGTAAAGATGAAGTTATGCAGACAACAGGAAATTGTTGACATAAATAACTCCAGCACTCCTGGTACCACATGTGAAGCATGGAGGTGGAAGTGTCATGGTCAGCTAATGATTATAAACACACAATAAACTCTACCAAGAACCAGAGAGCATCTGCAAAAATATCAAAGTTCAAGCAGAACTGAACGTTGACGTCGGACAAAGAACGTAGCAGTAAAGCCACAGCAGACTGAGACGTAGGAAATGGAAAGTCATGATGATCATCATGATCTATCAAAGCAGTAGGAAGAAGTGCAAGAATCCCTTTTATTCATCTAACAGTTGAGGAAAATTACTTCTAAGAGTAGCTTTACTGCATTACATGTTCTACTTTTCCTTGAAGATCTTTTTGAAATAACAGAAAATGGTCAACAGTAACTTCCTTCTTCTAATATTATTTTATTGTCTGCAAGTTGTTTTATTTGAAGCTCAAGTGAATTTATAGGATTTCTCTTAACTAGATCTTATGTTGTAAAAAAGTGTAATTTGTGCCTTTTATGCATTTGTCATTTTTTCAAAGCTTTATGTGTTTAAGGATTAAAGAATTTGCTCATTACTTTCTATTTATATTTAACCAAAGACCGTATCTTAAAAACCAATCAAAAACACTGGAAATAAAAATAAAACATGTTGTACTTCTCTTTTTATATTTAGTTTTTTTTTACTTCTGTTGAGTAATTCGTAAATATACAAAAGTTTGCTTCTACCTGAACATCATTATTTTAAAGTAACAAAAACTCCTAATTAAGTGCATTTTTGGCTTCTCAAGCCGACCTTCTGGACATCAACATTAATAAATAAAAACAATTCACTCCAACATTAAAACCAGATTTTTATTACAAAAAGAGAAGAGAAAAAACTGACAAATTCAAAGAGAAATCAAATAAAGAAAAAAGTAAAATCTTGTCTCAATCAATAAAAAAAAAAACAATAGAACAAGGTAAAGACAGTTTAGCAACTCTGGCACAGGAAGACAAAAGTAGCCAAGTGGCATTTGCAAAATAAACCAAATAGAAAACCTATTTCTTTTAACAAAACTGTACAAAATGAGTTATTGTATAAATAATTAAATGTTCGCAAACAGGGAAGGTTGATGAGCCTGTTGGATTTTCAGAATGCTAAACTAAAGTTCAACATGGCAAGTTCACTAATATTTCCTTAACTTGCACTTTCATCAATAAAAAAAGTGCACTGAATACTTTTCAGTCAATCTAATTGGATATATGGCTAACAAGATTTTTCCAGGGGGCAATAAAAATCAAAACTGTTTGCAGTAAATCGCTCAAAACAGCAATTCACACTGAAAATATGACTGATTTTCATCATGCTACCAAAGCAGCTCTTATGGAACAAATCTAAATAACTGTATTTCAATCAAATGGACAAATAACAGTGTGAAAATCCAGACAGGACAACCTAAAACCATCTGTTTGGAAATCCTATCTTAGCAGCGAAACAATCTGAAACTATGAAACAAGCCGTCAAACTGACTTTAGGATGGATTTTGTTTTTAAAAAGAGCATTTAAAATAAGTGCAACAACTTTTTTGTCTTTTTCAATGTGTGTACTATCTACAAATTTTGAGTATTTTCTCTTATACTACTGCAATTAAAAGACAAGTTCATTTACAAACTTCTTGAAACATCATCTCTGCTGTAAAAAAATAAAAAAATAAATAAACACTGCTTTGCAACTAACATATGGTCATTTCATAGTTTCAAACATCATGGTTTTTGTATTAAAAGTGGTGGCTGACACATGGAATAGCATTTATTTGGATATTTCCTTCATGGTGCACTGAAAGCGAAAACTTGATAGTCACGATGTAATCCGGACAGATCATATTATACAAAATCAAAATCAAACAAGCTGAAAAAAAAAAAGAATAATAAGGAGAAAGCAAGAGAAAAAAACAGTGAAAGGAAGGCTATTTACAAAAGTAGCTCTCGTGTCTGCAAACTGTCCCGTTTAACACCATAAAGAGCAAAGTTACACTCCGCGTTCCTCTCGGATGTGTACCAAGTCCCTATAAATTCAACAGCATCTTTGAATGCACACCAAACCTCTGCTATTTACAGTGCAGGAAACTCCTTCCCCCGCATGTTTAAAAATGTATCAGGAGAACGTTGTGATACATGATCTAAATAGGACCGCAAATGAAAGAATAACATGACAACTTCGATTGTAGTCATAACTCAGAGCATGATTGCACAAATGATACCCTATTTTTAATGTCTGAGCTCATCTGAATATAAAAAAAGTTTCCTATTAAAACAAAGTGTGAGACGCAAGATCTTGAACAGAGATGGCTACAACATCTTTGGTTGCAGAAAAGTAAAGCAGCAAAACAGCCGGCGGCTAACATTAGTTTAAAAAACAAAAAAAGGTCAAAACAGAATCAGAAAAACTAAACGGTGAAGCCTTGAGACAGACACTATCTACCTCTCGTTGGATTGAAAGATGAATGCTTAAGCAGGAAGGCAAAATAGGTCCTGGTGAACCAGCAGCTTCTCTGATGTAACAGCGAACTTGATGGGATGTAAAGACCCCTGTTGCGATTTTCTTAGCATAAACAAATGAAAGTCAATTATGTGAGAAATCAGGCAGTTTATCCACAGAAGGATTATTAAGGCTTCGCTTTTTTATTTATTTATTCTTTTTTGCTGAATTTTGGATCTCTCACACCATTCAGATTTGCAGTCTCACTAAGGCTGTAAGATTTGTCTGTAATGGCACTTCCATGGTCTTGTGAGCAGTCCTTTGTAAAAACCACCACTTAATAACATATCTACAGTTCTGGTGTCAATAAATGTACAGGTCAACTTCTTTTAGATGAACATGGTGACACAAGCCTCGCTTTACTTGATGCGCTGACTGGTATTAGAAGAGCGAGTGGGAATTTTCTTTTTTTTTTTTTTAGATCAGCACAACATTTAAGTCAGTTTGGTTGAGCTCTGGACTTTTAAAGGCTCTCTAAAACAGTTCTGACACAAGATTACGACTGACAGACGACACAAGGCTTGGAACGGAAATTTAAGTGAAAGTAAAAACAAGAGAAAACTTGAAGTGGCTGAGAGAACAGCCTTAACCCTTAAGAGAAAAAAACTAAGATCTAATCTAAGTGAGGAGCTAAACTCTACAGCTAAAATCTAATCTAAGAATATTTCATCAAAAAGGCAAATCTTTTGAGCAACAAACGGAAAAATAAAAAGACACAAATATCTTTCTACAAACTAAAACTCACTGACAGAATCAAACTCAGGTGACAGCAGCATTAAAAAAAAAAGACTTATCACTCCCTTTCCTACAAGACTAAATCACTCTGTGGGGTTTTCTAAGTCTTCCATTACATTTCCCTCATTGCTTTTACTAAATTACAATTTAATTTAGTAACTGCATTGCTTTTTTTTTTTTTTTTTTAAACACATATCTAACTGCTTCTTTCTAAAGCGCATTCACCTTACCCCTGGGATAGAGGTTGAATTAAAAGACCCAATGGCAGCTGCAACAAAACCGCTTAAAACCACTTCTCAGAGATAGACATGGGCCGGAGTGGAGAACTGGGATAGAAAACGCAAGGAAAAAAAAAAAAACACGATTTCACAAGTGTTGAAACGAGCAAGAAAGAAAATGTTATTTTTTTTTTTACCAGAATTGAGTAACACCAAAAGTCTTCATTATGAATGAAGTCAGAAGAAATGTTTTAGAAGCAGCTAAAAAGTATTTTTTTTCACGTAGTTATGCCTGTGAGAGCTGAGCAGATGGAATTAAGGCTAAATGTTTTATATTAAAGTGTTTCTATCTTATGCTAGTGACCTATATCTGCCATGGAGCGTGCGGATTTAAAAATGTCGGCATGTCTCAGTCAGTGCCACTAACCAAACACTGACATGATTGAGATGCAGAACAACACTTGAACTCTTCTAATCCTAACTGTGCTAAATACTAATATAAGGTGCTAAAAAGTTTGAAATGTTCAATCTTTAATCATTCTGATTTCTTGTAAACAGTCAAACCCTGTTTTTTATAGAGGCTACTTTCTCATCTACGATGTGACGTCGGTTGTGCTCCTGCTGCAGATTAATAACAACCGGTTACAGCAGGAAAGCGAAAAGTTTATTTTTATTTCAATTCTGTTAATAATAGTTCTCTAAAAAAAAAAAAATGGAACCAGCAAGAATTTATATCTGCAGCTTTACTAACTTTGCATAACCAAATATTGGAAATAGGCTATAAAACTTTGATGCGTTCATCACTTGTAATGTTGAACGTGGCCCAGTTGCATAGATGTACTTGTTTTACTTCTCTGCTAGAATATTGATGAGTTTTGCAGCCATCATAATAAAAATCCCCCTTTATAGACATTTTAGTAATGATACACAGATACATGTGAGCAGAGAGACTTTTTCCTGTTGGTTGTTTTGCATTATTCAGTTTAAAATTCAAATTAATATAAATGCAAGATATTTCCAATATAAAACCCAAAGTACTAAAGTACAATTTAGAACCTGTGTTAGCTACACAAGAGAGATCTGGCGGAGCTTTTAAAAAGAATGATCTACATGTATATATTCCTAAATTAGATTATTTGTACAATATGTGTCCTATTCTTTCATTCAACCCTGAAAAGGGGCCTGAAAACTTAATGTAAGCTGTCTAATTTCAAGTGGGATTTGGCTCTTTAAAATTACAAATGAATCTGATTGGCTGTCATCTTAACTCAACTCAGGCTGCAACTAACAATGATTTTAATAATCGATTAATCTGTCGATTATTTTTCGATTAATAGATTAATATTAATTAAGGTTCCTTAAAGATGATCTTTTACAGAATTAAACCAGATGAAACTAACACATTTCCACTTGAGGGGTTCTAGAAAGGGCATAGTGACAGACATAAAAGGCTTTTTATCTTAAAAGCAAATAATTATTATTTATTTATTTTATTATTTCAATAATCGATCAATCAGAATAATTATTGTAGCGCTAAACTAAACTGTACTTATGAAGTTTGGATTCAACAGAGCATCCTAAAAGCGTATAACGTGAAGCGAGAATCCGGCCCATGCCTACTCATACACAAGAATATATGATGTGATTGCAATTTAATGTAACAGGATGACTGTCAAAATGAGCATGTCATTTTGATCTTCCTTGTAGCTGATAAATAATTGCCACTAAGCCTTCAAAAAACATGAGTCACGTTAGAGAACCCATTTTTGTAAGGTCAAAAAATTTAAGTCCTTTTTAGCTCGTTTTTAAAGACTACATTAAATAACTTCTTTTTTATATATAAATGTATGCTTCAATGATTTAAAACTCAAAAAAATAGAACTATGATACGAATATAAATATAAATAATCGATTGTCTTTTGTTCCGTTATGGTCTAAATTAACAAAAGCTATGAACAGTCAATGTTATTTTCATCCAGGTGTATAGAAATGCTTGCAGCAGTTAAAGAAGAAGTAGCTTTAAACGGTTTACCTCCCACAGTTAGAATACCTCCACACATCAGACCAGCAAAAGGTTGTGAAATATGTACAAATTGCTGCTGCTGCAAACAGAATGTCAAACAACAGACATCAGAAAATAAAAAGTTTGCATATTTTACAACAAAAAAAATAAAAATAAAAGACACATTGTGTTTCAACTCATCTTTGAATCACTCTGAAACATCCAGAATGGATTTTTTTTTTTTTTTTAAAATAAGAATTTGCTATACCACTTGCACAAAAATAATGCTCTGTGTCGTTTCTTCCTCTCCTATTTCTTTTTAACATTTTTTAAAAGAAGTTTGTTATTTTTTTTTTCTTTTTCAGTGTTCAAAATAGTTCCAATCTTCTGTGAAGAACACTCCCACCTCTGGTGGTCACTCATAAGGATGTGAGCCGAAGAGTCCGATGAAGGTAATTATTGTCCTTTTCTTAAAGAATAGAAACAAGACCCCCCCCCCCCAAAAAAAAAGAAAAAAACAAGCAAAAAAACAAAAAGCAGAGGCATTCACACTCACAAGTCCACACAAACACACTCACTGGCATACACGTGTTCCTTTTGTCATCCGTGTTCAAGTCCCCGGTGCTTGGTTATGGTAGAGATCTCTTTCAGCTTAATCCTGTTTTGGTTGGATTTGTTTCTTGCCCTGCGGCTTCTCATTGGTGGGAGCTGGAAAACGTACAACTCCGTATGGTTAATGTTTAAGTCTTAGTAATTATACTTTTTTTTCCTTGTAAATTTCATCTCTTTATACCAAAAAAAAAGTATTTCACTCCTTTATTCTGATACCCATAAATTAAGCCCACTGTTAGCTGCCTTTATAAGTGATCTGATTAGTAATACTAACACCAGGCTTGTTATCTCTGGGCTCTTCCTCACCTTAGCTTCACTTGGTGTGTTGATATGAGTAGTTTGAATGTTCTGCCGGATTCTCCATGGCCACCTGCTGCTGCTGACCACCGTTCTCCTGACAGGAAAATACAGGAGAAATATTAATATTAAGCGAAACCTCAGAAGATTAAAGAACTAAGCTTGATACTCGACTAAATGTAATCCATTCTAATGAGGGTTGATAAAATAAATACGTTTTATTTCAATATTTGTCTCCATGTTACATTTTAAATGACCAGTTAATTAGAAACATCCCAGAAACCTGCTTGTTTGTTTATTTTTTTTACCATTTCTTTTTCATATCAGACATTCACAAGATGCTGACTGAGGTCTCATTTAAAAGCAAAGTTATTTTTAAAGGAATAACATTATTTATACAACCTTAACCCCACATACTTTAGAGGAGGGAAGACAGAGATTACAAAAACCTAGAGAGTTGAACATGTCAAAAACTTGAAAGATTTTTAACAAATCCAAGCCAAAAACAACTAATTTAATATGAAACTCCACTCCTCTGTAACCATTACACAGGATTTTTATCATGCAGGTGTTGCCACTCATAGACAGATAGACGGACAGATTGAAAAGTTAGAATTGAACTGCTTTGTCTTATTCATGTTTCTTAATGAATTTAAAACTACAGTAAAGAATTTTGTGAAGGAGACATGTACTTGTTTTTCTCTCTCGAGTCTCATGGTGTTTTTAACATTTTGTACTTAACAGATATATATATATTAGTTGTATTTAGCTGCTACCTCTTCCACGTCTCCCTTGTAAAAGATTAATGGAGCTCCCTGGTTAATGATAGCTAAAAAAAAGCTGGTGTTGTTTCCAACTAAGCAACAATTGCCCCTTAAAGAGCAAATTGCAGGTAAAATTTTTGACATGCAAACTAAGTGTTGCTTAATTGATCATATTTGAAAAATCTATTTGGGGTTTTAAGTTTTTCGGCCACCATAATGAAGTAAATCTACCAGTAAAGTGATATCTCTAAGCGGTGTCTGCTTTGAGTTTTTTTTTTCTTGTCTTTTTAAAGAGGTCGCTTCATTTGACGTCATGTCAGGAAATCAAACAGTCGGTGCTGCTTCAGACAGTCGGCAGTTATCGGTTAGAGCAGACGCATAATTGAGTTTGGTAGAAGTTTGAGATTGCATTTATTGATCATAAACATGATTGTGTGTGTGTGTGTGT
>JAUZNJ010103895.1:0-20860 GCA_034780135.1 Jordanella pulchra | reverse complement strand
AGATCGAAGTGGGGAACACCCCCAAAGGTGGTGGAGAATGACCGAGCTAAGATCCTGTGGGACTTCCAGATCCAGACGGACAAGATGGTAATGGTGAACCAACCGGACATTGTGGTGGTGGATAAAGAATGCCGTTGTGGTGGATGTAGCAATACCAAGTGACTACAACATCAGGAAAAAGGAGCACGAGAAACTGGAGAAATACCAGGACCTCAGAGAGGAACTGGAAAAGACCTGGAAGGTGAAGACCACAGTGTATGAACGTTTGCTGGTATATTTTTACTTTGAAAAAAATGAAATAATGTGAGAGGAATATGACTTTAATAAAATTATATTGTTTACATCATATAAAACCATTAATACTCAAATCGTATTTATGATGTATACCCTTCTTCTTTGTGACTAGGCTCTTTTTTATTTTTTGAAAGCTGCAGACAGAATATAGAACAAAGAGATTGAGGGGAAAACATGTAGCATAGGTCAAGAGGCAGAGACATGAACTTGTGACAGAACCGTTGAGGACTAAGGGTGTGTTTACACAGAATGCGATTCGAGCAACACGTTATCCCCATGTGGAGGCGAATTCATGAGCACAGAATAGCAGCTACAGAAAAGCGTCACCTGTGATGGATACGCAGAACATGTCATGAGAAACAGCCCCTTAATTAGGAAACAAATTTGCTGGAATAGCATTGAGTGTCAATCCATTCTAAGGTCTCTGTACATGGGTTGCTTGCTTAGTATATAATGTACTGTATGCCCCACAAAAGACTTAATCCTCCAAGATTCCAAACAAGGACTCCTAAACTGTTTGTGCAGGGAAAGAAAAAGCACAAAACTAATCCAGCACAATAAGCGGGCATGTTGCAAATTATCTACAAGGACTGTGTGTGCATGGATAACAGGTGCAGGAGGGATTTGGATTGTCCTATTAAAAGAAAGAATAAAGTGTGTTTGGGAGACCAAGGTAGTTATAAAATAAATGTGAAGTTTAGAACCATTGAGCTTGATGATGATAATAACTGTAAAACAATAGTTAGCGTCACAAATAAACATCTTAAAGTTCTTCAAACAAAAGTAAAATTAAATAAAATTAAAATGACAACATTTTACATTAAAAGAGTTAACATTTAATTAGAAAGCCTACCTCTGGGTCTGACAGAAGTCCGGTAAGCAGCCAGCATCAGATTTGCAGCAAAATCAATTTCAAATAGATGGATATAGAGCTACCTCCACCAACTCTTTCATAACACAGACTGAACCAAAAATAATGCAAAGAAAGGCCCAAAATGATGTAATAAAACATAACTGTGCACAGCTAAAACAGTTTTATTAGGTTTCCAGTGTTGATGTATTTTAAAAATATGGTGTTAATTCAACAGTTATTTTGTCTATTTCAACTATGCAACAGTGAGTTCCTCCAAAGAGTGGGTGATAACCCGGGGAGTTAAATTCAAGCAACGCTGTTTCATGCTTATTTTAAAATACACATTTAGTTCCAGAATTCCAACCTATCTAAGAACATTTATCTATTAAAACTAGAGCTGGACAATATTCCAATATCAATATATATCGCAATATGTTTTCATTCAATATAGGTGATATAACTTTTACACACATTTCTGATATTTCAATATACATCACAGTCTATAAATACAGCATTTGTCTGTGACTGATATTCCAGGTTTTCATGTAGTTTTATGCGTTTTTGTTTTTTAAAGCTAATATTTCTTAAATGTTGGAGGATTTTTTTTAATGAACATTGCAAGGGATTTGTCATAATTTTTTATAGACATTTGTTGTAGGCATTCTTAGCTTTCTTTCTAAGGCTTTTATTTTTTCTTAACGATATTGAAATTACATTGTATTGACCGGAATTAAGAAATGCATCATGAAATAAATTTTGGCTATATCGTCCAGCCATTAAAACACATGTGCTAGCGACAACATCAGTGAACTTTAAAATTGTGACGTACGATGCAGAAGTTTGTCCTGCAACTGCAGATTTAACAGTTTAAACACAGCTTAATTGTTGTATCCTTCAGCAAGACACCTGACTTGCATTGGTGAAGGGTTGGTATTCACAGGTCCCAGTAGAAGCCATGCTTCTGTCAGCGTGGCTGCAATGCATTAGACAGCATGGGATTATTCACCATTTTTATGCCGATGATAATTACATATATGTCTGTAAATCATGACAGGTGTTAACACTAATGTGTAGTTTGCCCCTTTACACAGGTGTTAGATAAATTCAGCCCTAATAAGTGTTGAATTTAAGCTATTAAGAGTTTTGTTCCAACTCTCTCACAGTGTTAAATGTTATTTTAACTCAGTCTAGTGCGGAGTAATACATACACTTTAGAAGTGTTGAATTTAACTCCCTAGGATTTTAAGTAATGCTTCCCAATATGCTGTGTACTTCATATGTCTTTATGCCGTCACTAGATCCACAACAAACTCTTGCAACTGTTGATATAAAAACACACGCCTGTCCTGTAACAAAAAGCTTACACAAGTTTGGCTTGCATGGGAAACGTGCAAGTAGTGTAGGGATCAGGAAATGGAACGTCCCGAGGCTCGTCAAAACCCAGATCTTGATCTTAGTGAGATGCTGCAGGGTGACTTGAATAGACTTTACATGCAAGAAAGCCCACATATGTAACATGGCTAGAACTGATAAATGGATACAAGAAGTATCTCTTTGATTTGAACCAAAATGCGGAAAACTAGCTTTTAGATGGTAGGCTGTTTCTGTTCCCTCAGTTTTGGCTTCTGACAAATGTTTTCTATATAAACTATGTTTCTATATACCATCAAAGACTGGAGCCTTTAGGTTACATTAAAATAGTAAGACTTGAAGACTTACATGCTTTGAGGACATTGGGGTGTTATATTAGCACTTCCAGTAAAAGCAAACAGAGCCTTAGCAGTATAACCTCTGCTCCACACTCTGCTAAGTGAAAGGTTAGGTATTGATAGAGCAGCTAGTAAAAAGGAATGCATCCTTCACTACTCATCAGAGATTGCAGCAGCCTGCCATCCATTACAAACCATTAGCACTTACAGTCTTCAGTGTTTCTTTAAAGGATAGTGTTTTTGTTAACATCAAAGAGTAACAGATTTGTATTTGAAAGGTAACTATTTCCTGATTGTACAGCTGCATTTTCTTCTCAATAAGCACCAGTTTGTTTCTTATGGAAATGGACAAAAATGAGTTTTTCCTTAATATTAAAGACTGTTTTTTCTCTGCAACAAACGGTCAATACACCTTTGTAGATTCTGCCACTTAAGTACACAAAACTTGTAGTTTGTTTGTTTCAACAAAAAGAAAGCTATATAAAATCTGTTTAAGTGCATTAATATCACTAACTCAAAGCACTAAGTTTGATAGTTACAAGTTTGCCAAAGCAATTGCAGTTTTCTTCAAAAACCCTGAGGATGCAGAAAGATTTTCCATCTAATTGCAAGTGCTGATGACTGTTGGCTCTGTTAAGGTTCCCCTGCAGGCAGCCAAGACCGATCAGATAACACTGTGTAAACGACCACAACACCAAAGCCACACAAGGCTCTGTTCCCAAACAGATATGGACAGAAAAGAGTGGGCCAGTGTCAGCTATCTCTTTTTAAAAATTTGGTGAGAGCAGAGGAATAACTTTGAGAGGAGAAAAGCCGAGGCTAAAGGAAGCTTCACAGAGAGAAGGTCAGAGATGGCTTGTTTCCCCTAAACTAAAAGTGACATTTTTATTCTGAGGGAACATGTTCAGTGAGCTGGCCGGCTCATTGATGCTATGTGTGAAGATACTGTATATACAATGTATATGATTAAGTTTCAATGAATGTTTCTAAATGTGTAGCAAAAAAAAAACATGGACAGTCAAAACCAAAATCTAATTTCACTTTTTGTTTAACATTTAATACATCTGGTGTTGGATCTTATTCAGCAAAGTCCAAAAATACAAGTAAAACGGCCTCAGAAATTTAATATTATTAGTAGAAGTTATACGCCTCACAGTATTTATTTCTGACAGTATTATTTTAATGTTTCAGAAAGGAATTAAAATGCTTCAAAACCATTTTTTTATTTTAAAATTTATTTTTATTTTTATTGCTGCTGTAGAATATGCCAGTTGTCCACGCAGCATTATCAAATTTAGCGTTCTATCGGCTCATTTATTGCAATTGTATTTTTTTTAAGTTAGTCCTAATACAAAAAAACATTCTGAATCATATTTTTTAGACAAAGAGAAACTACTTTCAAAATTGTGTTTTTTTCTAAAGTTTGTTTTAAAGAACCTCAAGATTAATGCAGAGTGCATTTACAGACACAAATAGGTAACTACTGCCTGCAGGCAATAGAACATTTTAAAAACAGTTTGTAAATAGACAATAATTTGTGAGGATTTATTTCTAGAGGTAAAACTTAACAACTACAGTCTGTTTTTTTTATTTACAAACAGGACACAGAATAAGAAATATTAAGATGTCAAAAGCCTTTTTCTTCTAATCATATTTAAGTTGCACTTGCATTCTTTTCCATCTTAACATATATTTTGTTCCACCGAAAAACTCAAAAAACCCCCCAAAACATGTAGGTAGAAATAAAAAATGTTGTGGACCATCAACTGTCATGTTTTTGAACTGCTTGCTCATGACACACCTACATTTCTGTAAATGCACAAGGGTTTGTGTATTTTCTTCCAAAGTGTAGACTTCATTCCTCAATGCCGAACTCATTAGGTGCTTTTGCCATGCAATCACATTTAATTCTATTACTATCATCAATATTATCATGGTGTAGGTTTAAGTTAATTTCGTAGATAAAGAACCAAGTGACCACCGGAGGATGTAGGTTGCAAAATTAATTATTAGCCGAAGTAATGGCAAAGTGTGGGGGGTTGACATGACATTGATACCATATGGTTTTATAGACATCAGTGTTTTTCTACTAGACTGGCTCAGCTGCAGATGAGTATGTTAGGCCATGCTATGCTACACTATCTGATGAGCAGGAAATCAATGCAGAAGCACTTTGTAGTTATAACAGTGAATCTTAAAAACGTAATGTGTGTTAGATGTTAATTCTATTTCTACAACAAGGTGTTTTTATTGTATTGACACCAATAACACAATGCAATTGTGACACCCCGTATGTCACACTTCCCTTTATAATCCCAGTTTTTTTTCCCCTCTGCCCTTTCCTTTCCAACTTTCTCCCACATCTTTCCTCCCCTTCCCTTCATCTATCTAGGGACAGTGTGTATTAGTACAGAACCTTGGCAGGTGTTTGCTCATTCAAGTGACACAGTTTTATAATGAGAAAAGTGCAAATTTCAAAATATACATTCAGCTGTCTCTGTCTGGATGCGGCCGTTCTCTTTTCCTTGACTGAACAACCCATCTCGGGATTGAATTTGTCTGTGTGTGTGTGCATGTGTGTGTGTGTTTGTGAGAGAGATAGAAGGAGAGCAAAGCAAACAGAGCACAATCCTTACTGAATAGCTTTGTATATATTCTGTAGCTTGAGTCATTCCTCAACCTCCATTACCTGTTGTACGACGCTAAGGCAAAGCTGGCTGTGTGATATGTAAAATGTGCCATTCTCCATACAGTAATTGCCTCGCAGAGTTTTTTTTTTCTGTGACAGAGATGATTTCCTTTCATCAGTCTCTACCTGCCGTGTGCAGTTCAGTGGGACACCGTAACCAGCCCCACTTCATTAAGTCCTTGTGAGAAACAGGTCACTGAGGAGAAAGCTTTTGCCGATCAGCCTTGTAGTATTTTTTTTAGAGTTTTTTTCTCCTTGTAGCTCAAGATTGAAGCAGTAGAACAGGTGGCTTACTGCAAAGAGCATGGGATGTTTTTTTTTTTTCTTTTTTTGGGGGGGGTGGGGGGGATACAGTGCAGACCTTGAACTTCTAACAATTGGTCAAATTACAACCATAAACCTCAGAGTATTTTACTATACAGTTGGGGATTGTTAGGCAGATTATTAATTTTTTTTAAATGGAAATTTGTATTTAGCCCTGCTGAGTCAATCATTTCCAAATACGACTCCAAGTTTATCTACCAATTCATCTACAGAAATTTTATTTTGTTGTGTTTTTTTGTAAAAAGACCTGAAGCATAGCCAGAAAGAATGGGGAGAATATATGAATAAAAAAGCCTTATAACAGATTCTTACTAAAATGTAGGAATTGACTATATTGGGCCTGAGAACATTTTATCTAAAACATTTGTACACTGCAGCTCTGCCTGCATTTTTAGGGCTGTTTTACTGGAATGTAAACCATTGCATATGGTCTGCAGACTACAGTATAACTGCTCTCTACTCGACTTAATTTTTTATCTTCTTTTATATTTTTTTATCTTTTGCTGAAATCTGACAAACTTTCCTAGGGAAGAAAATACCCAAAGCTTCCACCAGCAGGTTGCTCTTGGGGGATGAAGTGTTTGAGGCTACACGTGTTCCATCACATAAATCTTCAGCAAAGATACCCAACAATTTATTTTTCAAATTTAACCAGTAAACATTTTCCATATTTGCAGAGTCCCATACTAGTCTTTGAGCAAACTGTAAACTGGACTTCTTCAAACTTTCCTCAAACAATAGCTTTCTTCTACCATGGTCTTCTTGGCTGATTTTCGGATTAATGACCTCCATTAGAAATCAATGTCCTGGTAATCTTCAGGCAGTTTTAGTATTTTTTATTAAAAAATGCAGTTTTTTAATGAGAAATTTAAAGTGTGAGGAAATGTTTTATATCTTACCCCCCATCAATATTTGACTTTTAAAGGTAAATCATTTGGTGTTAATCAGTGATATTCAGAGTAAATTGGGCTGAAAATGGATGCACATCATAACTTGCATACTTTTATTTTTAAAAAACAAAGCATTTATCCTTCCTTTATAGTTTATAGTTGCAACCTGAAGTGAAAGACTAAGTTGTTAACTAAAGGTAACAATTATTACAATTTGCACAAGTCAGTGATATGTAGATGTATATTACACACTGCTAAATGAATCTGTTGCTTTATTTAAATATTCTATCTCTTTCTCACCCCAACCTTCTTTAAAGTACAAACAGGGCACACATTGCCAGACACAAGATTTTTTAAAATAAGAGAAAAAAACAAGAGACAAATTCATAGTTCTTTGCTTTTGTTTGTTCGGCAGTGAAATGTGAGGATTGGATTTATATATTTTACATTAAAAAAACAAAATATTATACTCAAATAAAAACATGGAGCAGAGAGAAGCAAACTAGAAAGAAGCTCAAGGTCAAAAACAAAATACCTGTATAGGTGGTAAAAACTCCTGAAAGCTCTCTCATAAAATGCATCTTTAATTCCACACCTTTATCCCACCAAGGCCTACATTTCGTCTCACATTTTTCCCCACTCATGTTTTATGGTCCTTGTCTTGGAGAGAGGGGTCTTGTTGGGGATCTGTGGAGATTTACACTCAAGTGTTTTTCTATCAAAGAGAACACTGTGCCGATTTTCAGGCCGATATAAAAGGATATTTCACCAAGATACCTTTCCAAGGAGAGAAAGGAAAATTCCAACCTCCCTGCTAAGATTAAGTTTGGAGAGAAACTTCCACTATCTGTTTAATGAGAATAAAGTCTGTGAGATTTTTCTTATTTTGCTATTTACTTTTGAAAACTTTTAAAAGCCTATCCTCTGAATTGCTCAGGCACTGATCCTCTGAATGCATCAAAGCTTTCATGAATTCATGGTGGGAAGCAGGAATGCTTGACATTCCATGTGCGCACACATATGCATGCACTTACAAGCTTACACACACATATGCACATGCTCACACAACCATAAACAGGCAGAAAATTGATTTAGACAGCTGAATATTTGACATCTGAGGACTTGAATAGTTTCATATTCAGCAGCTCAGGGGGGCAAAACTTGAGCAATTGGCCCTTAGCTGTTCACCCATAACACTAATTTTAATGTTTAAACACATTCAATCAGTCTGCAGATGGCATTGCATATTGGCAGAGATGGTCACAGGTAAACCAAAGAGGGCATTTTAGATTTTTTTTCTGCATCATTAACATGTTTAATTCATTTTGAAAATTAAAAATGACACAAATAACATAAAGAACTACTTCTTTCTATTGATCTCAATAGAAAAATGAAAAGCTACATAAACCTAAGTACAGTAAGCCTATTGAATCTGCTGTCATCCAATACAAATCTGAAGGTGTCATATCAGTGATGCGCATTAATAAGACAGCTGTTTGGATGGAGGTTTTGGGGGAATGATAAGGGGAACATTTTTAAAAGGTTTGTGTTAGTAAATGTATTACATACATGCTACAGTAACAGACCTCTTGGAGATGCCTCCTGGGAGAGCTCATTCTCTTCTCCTTCAGGTCTGTCTTACTACCGCAGCCGAGATTAGTTGGAGGTTGTCAACCACTACATAGAAAGCTCCATCAATAAGTGCCAGGTCCCTTTTTTTGCTTGGGCCTTGATCTGCAGTGGTCTTATGTAGAAATTTTATAATGGTGAAGATTTTTGCTGTTTGGAGTGTTTTATGATTTAAATGCGCCCTGAGTCACACAGGCTCCTTTACCCATGTGTCCTGTGTCACGTAGAAAATAGAAGCTAATGTAGTAAAAGAAGCCAAAAAGTCAGACACAGGATAGTTTAGGGTAAGTAGTCTTTCAATTATAGTCTTTAAAATACAAGAATTTGTACCAAATGTTTTTTTTTGTCTGTTTGGTAATCTATATATTTAATATTAAATAAAATATCATCACTTATTTAGAGTAGCTTTTTACCAAATGCTTTTTTTTTGAGTAAAATTATGTTGAAGTCGTGCTACACTTTCTGTATTTCAGTAAGACTTTGTGTTTATCTAACTACCACTTCAAGTCATTTGTGTGTCTCGTATCTTTCTGGTAACTGTTGTGTTAGTAAAAGGCTGATAAGCTGATCACCTGCATGTTGAGTTTTTCATAGCATTGAGTATCTATATGCTGTACAATTACTTTTTGTAAAAGAAAGGAGTTCTCTATTTTTATAATATCCATAAGAGGCTAACATCTCATTACAAATTGCCCTCTTGGTTTTATAAAAATGAATAATTCACAACTTTAAAAACAAAAACATATTGTTTTAGCTGATCATTTTCATAAATGTTTTAAACTGATGATTAACCCTCATTTTGCTACAATATCTGCACATTCAATGAGGCATATATACTTGTACTGTTAAATAAATGCTAGACAAGGATTCATGGTTCCAGCTGTTACTATAAGGGAGGCAATTTCATTATTAACGTGTCGTTTCAGCGGTAATGTATTGGAATATGTGTTCTATTTGCCATAAAAAAGACACCCTGCTGTGTTATTATAGACTCGCTAAATCATCACTCTAATTTATGTGGGCTGATTTGCCTTTGGAGAACATGGCCCCAAAAAACATTCTAACTACAGATGAAAAAAGGTATCCACAAAATCAAAATTTATTTGCTATTGAAACTAAAAACCTTTCAGTACCACAAACAAGTGAAATAAGACCTTCATGTGTAACAAGGATAATTTAATAACCCAATATGTTATTGCCAAAACAGCTGACATAAATAATGGATCAATTTTGATAATCAGATAGGAGCTAATATTTGTAGGAAGCAAGTAAGAGTAATTCAGGTGTTATAAAGTCTGACCAGTGATAATCATTCAGTTTTTCCTAGTTAACAACAAGCTCCGAACAAAATATCAACATCAAAAACTTTGAGGCCAATGACTCACTGCAATAAGCTGAGTTTCCTTATAAAGAAACCTTTATCGGTCTATACTTGTTTGTATTTTTTTAATGAATTCACTCTGTGAAATGCCATGAAATAAGGAATCATAAATTGGTCTTATATGAATAAACTTAATTGAATTTGTAAAAGCAAATGGGAAGCGTATTGTATTCACCTAGAAAGAAAAAGGAAATCGGTCTTTTTTTCTGAATTAAGGACTTAAAATAAAATAAATAAATAAATATTCTCTTTGTCTTAATTAATAAGATAATTTTTACATAAATGGATAAAAATGTTACGTTTCTCTGAATTAAACAAATAAGGCTTCTGTGTTTTCAAAGCGGATGTTCTGTAACTGTTGGCATTGCGGATTTCTAAGAAAGAGACGCCTTTCCTTCAAAGAAGCTTCAACATGTCGCGTTTGTTGAGTTTAATTCTTTTTTACCTTTTTATGGAAATGAGACACTTGGAAATTCTCTTGTATCTTAGTTATGTAAATATGATCACTATTAGTTTGTCAGCATTGCAAAGACACCTGTGTACTGGGTGCTACTCATGGCACGGTTGTTTCCCCCCCTGCCTCTTCTCTTCACAGTTTATAGCATTAAATTCAGAAAACAATGAATTTTTATCTACTTCTTATGAAAAAATATCTAATTATTTTAAAAAACCAGAACGTTTTAATTTATTTTTTATAAAAAGTTCAACTGTTAATTTTGAAAAACAGAGAGGTGAATGGAAGGATAAATGAGGTGGAGGCCACCGTTGTATATTTAATCAAGCAAAAATGTTTTTACTTGTATTATCACTTTAATCCAGATAAGGTAGAAATGTAAACCACATAAAAGAGAAAAACCCTGCATCTGCCAGCCACAAAACTCATGACTGTTTATTTAAGTACAAAAAAACAGAAATCTCTCAAGGCAAAACAAACAGTTTCAACATGCCATCCTGAGATGTAGTAACTTCCTAATAAATTTTTAAAATTGGGGAAAGCAAACTGCTATCCTGTCAGGTTTTTAAAGACAGAGGTGGACAGATAGTAACTGAGGATGGAAAAAAGACAAGGACAGACTGCAAATGAAAATACAGATGTCGGTGTTAAAAAAGTAATCATGTGAATAAATGGACAGCAAATTACTATAGCTAAGCTGAATAAGTAATTTCAGTGTCACACCTCAGCTGGTGCTCAAACATGATGGGTCCACTAAATGGCTCTGTAAATTTAGCCTGCAAAGTAATTAAACATAGGCTCTTTCTAGTGTAAGAATATCGAAGAAATTCTAATTATGCCTCACTGGAAAATTCCTCCATCCAGGAAATAAAGCTATTATCAAGTCCCGAATTACATGAAACCAAAAGGGCAATTTGTAACGAGATATTAGCCTCTTTTGAATCTTATAAAAGAGAGAATCCCTTTTGCCCAGTGCTCATCTCTCGCGGTCTGTCAAAGCCCAGCTTAAGTTCCTCAGTGAAGACTGATGGAAAGGACAAAATTGGCTGCTTTTGGGACAATGACTAATTTGAAATTCAAACAACTCTTCACAGACAGTGCCGTGGAGAGGATGGGAGACAAGAGGAATCTCTTTCATCCGACTAAATGACTTCGAGGTGAGTCTTAGCCTTGACATTAAACAACAACAGCCACAAAACTAGCACACTCAAAGGACTCGATTGTACACAGTTGTCTGGGTTTATCTTTGAAAAAGTCGTATGCCAATGTTAAATGCTTTATGGAGAGCTATGAGCATTAGCAGGGACTGAATGTACCTTTGTACTATGACACATACCCATGTATCCAAGATCATTAGGTCAGCATAGGACTAAGTTTTATACTCCATTTAAAAACAAAATCCTTTCAACATAATATTACATATTTGGCCAAAAACAAGTAGAACAACACAGAAGCAATAAACACAACACATAATATACTTGATCACCATCCATCCCCTTTTACACAGATGGGATCACATTTCGCTGTGTATTGCTGAGGGAACAGTGGTAGTCACATTTGTAAATTTGTTTTTGACTGAGAAGATGTTTAAATGATCAGATATATGTTTTCAAATGACTGATGACTTAGATTACTGCATTTGTTTTTTCTTTTTTGTCTGATTGTCCGTGGTTATCTGGTCAAAGATAAGGGAGCAGTCTAAAATTGTTTATCTTTATTTAATAAGCAGCACTTTTTGGAACTTTAATTGCACTCCAAAAACAACAAGTAACAAGTAATTGAATTACAGTTGGTTTCCTCAAGTTTTCAACTTATAAACTTAAAAAATGAAGTTGGATTTCAACTTCATTCATTTACTTTCTACCAACTGAAACAATTAATATACATTAGTGCAAAATTTTTCTTTTAGTTTGTTGTCAGTCGGTTTAAATTTGATTATAAAATACCAAAATGATTACACTTTCTGTTAAAGGAATAGACGTGTGAAACTGTCTTTCTGATGATCTCAAGACGAGTCTTTTAGTTTGTTTAAAAAAAAGTTAAAAAAAAATACTTCTTAAATAAAATTTTAATGTTTAAGGTTTTGTCAGTCTTTATTTAATGAGTTGACTTTTATAAGTAGGGTAGGCATCATAACCCTTGGCTTCAGTCTATACATTTTTGGTTACCTATGAAGATATGTAAAATGTTTCTCATTCATTCATTCATTTGATTCTTAAATATAAATTAAATTAAAACTAAACCTTTACATCACAAAACAGTGACATACCAAGCACACTGAATTCCACATCACTGATCCAATATACTTTTACTATTACATATACTATAGAAGCCCATACATAAGGAAAGTAACATAGTTACTCTAAAGATGCAACAGGATTTAATATCTACTAAATCTTCATTATTTATTTTTGTTCAGACCCATGAAAGGGAACAAATAAAGCATGTTTGAAGCTCTATTTGTCATATAAAAATGAAGGACTTGGATGAGCCGGACTATACCCACTGTTTAATACCTGTTGGACATTAAACTGTAAAAGAATCATGTTTAACTTAAATCTGTCGTGGGAGGAAGTTGAGGTGATGCAGCTACCAGATAAACCAGATTCCTCTTGGGTGCATTAAAGTAGAGCTGAAGTCAATAAAAAGTATTTTGGCAAAGATGCTTCGAAAGTCAAAATGCAAATGAGAGGGATGCAGCAAACAAGCTACTGCATCCTCTGATCCCCTCACAGGCATATTAAAGTGGTTCCATTTTTGCAACATTTTTTCAAGGTTTTTCAAATTTTAAAAGAAAAATCCTTATATTCTCTAAAGATTTTGCATTTTAATTGCATTATATGCAATAACTGTCACTTGTACTTCCTTTATGAAATTACTTTAACACAGAAAATTGATTTTTTCATGAAAGGAATATTCCATTATACAGCAACAGTTTGTTACACAGCAGAAGAGAAACTTTTCAGTTGCAACACAGCAAAATATGCAGAAACTTGGTGAGTTTGGACAGCATTTTCAAGCATCTTGCCCTAATCCTCCATATTCTTCATCCCAACAGACAGCATAGAAAATTAATCTGAAACCTCATGTGCTCAAAGGTGTTTGCAGCTGAGACTTTGTGCCTTTCTCACATTGCCTGTGGCACTTTTGAAAACATTCATAATCTCTATGCTTCCATCAACATGACCATCTGAACTCACCATGATCAGACAGACAAACCCCCAAAGAAATCTCTCCATCTCTCTCTCTCTCTCTCTCACACACACACCCACACACACACACACACACACACAACGTTCTGTTACTATATGTAGCGAGGACTGTATGTTGACTCCCAATGACTTCCATTGATTTCCAACCCTTTCTAAGCTCTAATCCTGACAGTAATCTTAAACCTAACCATAACCATTCCATACCATTCCTACTCCTAACTTAAACTTAATTGAAACTCATTTATTATTAAGTTCTAAACCTAACTGTTAGCAAGAAACAAAGCAAGGACCAGCAAAATATCACTACTCTGCTAGAAAGAGTCCTCACTTTGCTAGTGAAATCTGAAAAATGGTCCCTGTTTTGATCCCCAAACATTAGCGTGCGCACACACACCCACACGCACACACATCCTCACAAATATGAATACACCACCTGCCCAAAAAGGGACCATTACAGTTCCAGAGTCTCCGTCCTACCCTCTTTGCTATTCTGATAATACAAGAGTCCTTGGCAAGTTTTTCATTTTCAATCTCAGAGCTCAGCACTGGAAATGCCATGAAATAGACCCCCAAGCTCAACCCCTGGTGTGATATGGAATAACCTGCAGAGAACATCAACTGTTGAATTTGAAGTTCAATGGAGCTTTTTAGTACTGCTCTTTTAGAAAAGAGGCATGTTGGTGCAAATGTGCAAGGAAATGCTTTCCAGACATATGAATTCACTTCCAATATGCAAAAAAATAAAAATAAAAGTCATAAAAATAATAAAAAAAACACACCAGCATGGGTACAATCTCAAACATGTGAAATGGACACACACATAGAAATAGCCACACAGGGAAGCCAACGGGCTTCAAGATAATGGAAGAAGACTGTGTAAATCCCACATGTGCTTAATCCAGACACTTAAGAGAGTGTGATTCATACTCTATTACACTCAAATAATACAGCCGAGAGGCACACAGGACACAATTATTTCAGCTGGCATGACCTGACAAAATATGTGCCATGAGTTCCATTTATGAGGACTTCACTAAGATGGTGTAAAAGATCAAAATAAATCCTTTCATGTATTAACCTTTAAATCGCTTCCTACCACACCCTCACCTTTCTCTATGAGTCACTTTGAAGAACAAAAAATTCAACAAAGAGATAAACATCTGACTTAAGTGCAGTTTTCTAGCAAAAAAAAAAATAGCATTATTGCAAAAGGTAATCCTACAATCTTTAAACAGACCCTGTAGTACACCAGACATTTTATTTTTTGAATCAGAATAGCTTCATTTGTTAGCCATTAGAAATGCTTCATACAGAACCATTTATTACTTTGTTTGGATGTTTTTAGTATGGATTAATATAACTCTAGAAATGGTAGCATGTTTAGAAGGACTTTTATGGAAAAGACAAGTAAGGGTATTTTAGAAAAAAACAAAAATGTATTAGGACAAGGCCTTTGAACATTTTTGGCCTCTACCTTTTTATGATTGCAATCACTGACTGAAATTTAGACAAGCTCCAAATCTGTCTCTTGACCAGCTGCCCACATTGTCCTATATTCACCCAAGTTGAGAATTGTAAAATAGCTTGAAATTACTGTAGTTTGAAAACTCAGATCATTTTTAAAGAAATTGTACTTACAATATTTCTGGTGCAATTAGTTGAAATAATAATGACACAAGCTACAATACTTCAACAAAGTAAATATGTTTCATTCAAAACACAATTTTAGGATCATTATTTTATTTCATTTAAATTCTTGACTAAAGACAGAGCTGATTTTTTTATGAAAGAGTTCTCTGCCAGCAGTCTACAGTAGAGGTCAGGTTCAGTTATTCAATGAGTCTGTCTGTGCTACTGGTTCAAAATAAAGACAACGAATAAAGGTTCAGATTACTGTCAAATAAGGAGGTTTATAAAAATGTAACAAGTATTTTCAGGGGTTCAAATGTCCAAAGTCAAGTTCTACCTAAAGTTGTAAGTTTTCCTACATGCAGAAGCAGCTTAAGAGTCCAAGAGTTACTGGTGATCCATGAAAAAATTAGAAGCTTTGTAATAAAGCTGCTTAGAGCTGATGTCTGTCAGCTGTTTTTTCACTCTTTATTTAACTTATCAACTGCAAGCCTGCTACCATGTTAAGGATAAGACTGTGCAGAATCACAGCACAATTCTCCTTCAGCTCATTTTAATTACATTTCGTGGCGCAGCCCGCTTTAAATGTGTGCAGTTAATCAAAATTAGATTAGACTAATTCCTGATTGATATACTTGACAAATTAATTTGTTTCTATGACACCCCTCAATACTCAGACTTTTTTTCACAAAAAATATAAGTGATAAATTGCTTTTGTCAAGTCCAAGGTGTCACTTTACATGTCCAATTCAAACTTTACTGTACTCTTTTCTTTTACATTTTAACTTTTCAAAAGTAACAGAAAAGTTTTTTGTTAAAAAAGTTGTTGTTTTTAAGCAGAAATTGTTTAATAACCAAAAACATCCTAAACAATTAATTGCAGACTGATTTACCATAGTTAAAATTAAAAAGAAAACTATACTATTTGTGGAAGTCTCAAAAAAGTACATTTTTTGTATTCAAATTGGTAACACAGTGTTCATGTCTTAGTTTTGGGAAGTAGCCCGATTCAGAGTGTTGGATTGGTGTCTAGCTGTTAAAACCAATTCAGCACCACACATTTTCTGCTAAAATGTAAATCTAACAATGACAGCAATCACTTGACAGTAAAAATAATTATGTGCGGACCATAACAGTGCACAATACAAAGTTATTTCTGAATGGATCTAGTCATTTTAACTAGAATAATTGCTTTGTATTGTGTGTAATGTCCTGACGATTCCATTTCTAATTAACATTTTTTAATCTCAAAGTGGGATGATTTTATTCAAACAAAAAATAACATCTGGCCAGTTTAAAATTGTCCAACATACAACAACCTTGAGCGTGATCCTGATGGGGGACAAAGCATGGTTTATCTGATAGAAGTTTTTACTACAGTTACAAAAACATTTCCCTACTTTGAGGTAAAATGGGTCATGCACAAAATAAAAACACTGATGTCCATCCAATGTTCAAGGCAGGTTGATTCCCCCCCCCCCAACCCTGGTGGGGTTTTTTGTTGATCTGGGTGATATTTCAGAAACTGGGATGGTCATATCAATTCTCACCCTCAAGTGCTCCCGTTTTTGTGTGTGTCAGTGCTTAAATCTATTTTCTGTTCATGTGTGTTGTCTGTGTGTTTGTGTGTATATGTTTGTATGGTTTAAGATAAGCTAAGGATAACAAAAGCCTCATACTGTCCATCAACAGATGAAAGGCTCTACAGAGTTTTAAATGCACGCGTTTGTGTTTTTGTCTGGACTCTGAAGGCCCCTGTTGTGAAAATGGAAAACAGACCAAAAAACACAGAAAGAAATTGTGGGACTGGTGCTTTGTTCCACTGACAAACACACATAAAAAAAGGATTATTTTGTCAGTTTATCTGCCAACACAAGCCTACATTTAAACAGGGAATACTCTGGGCCTCTTGTGTGGGTGTCAATGTGTGTTCTGAGTCCTCAACTCACCTTTTTTGTCCCCAAAAAAGAGGGTTTGCTGTGCTGGGTTCGACCACTGGAGGGAGGTGTTGTCATTATACTCCACACGGCAGGTCAGGTTTGCTGTGCCACCCTCTGTCACTGTGACATTTTGAACCAATGGATACTGGCCACTGACACCTGCAAAGTGACAAAATGAGAAAGAGAAGATGAGCTGAAAAGGAAAGAAAGAGACAGATGCACGAGTAGAATGATTTAGACAGATGGCACTTTTTAAAATAGGGGTTTGAAGTTGCGATTAGGATAGATGAGCAAATAAATTATACAAAACATTATAGAAAAGCATTTTAAACATCTACAAGTCAAAGAAAAACATTCTCCTATAACATTTTTTTGTAGTTCTTTTCATTACAGCCTCAAATTCCAATGTATTTCATCTTTTTGTTGAAAGTACATGATGACTATGAGATTGTATACAAAGGAAACAGGTTTTTCAAAGTTTTAATAAAAACATCTCAAAACGTGTTATATGAGTTTGGAAATAATCCACAGAGAGCATTATTTGTGGAATTGTCTATGGCTGTACTCACAGCTGCTTGTCTCTTCTAGTTTTTAACACCCAGAGAGAGAAAGTTTGAATAACTCTTCTTTGTAAAATAGCACAACTTCACTCAAAATGAGTAGTGAACATGTGTGAACATCAACCAATCAATGGATTTTGGTCTGGACTTTGATTCTGGTATTCCAATAAATAGATATGCTTTGAATATGTTCATTTTGCATTTTGATCTTCCGATCAGATTTGCGTGTTGTGCCTCTATTAGTTTACTTATCAATGGGTTTTCCCACCCATAGTCCTATTCATTGCAGCTACACCAAAGCCACCAAAGGATTTCTGGTTGTTTCTCAGATTAATCCTGATTAGGTGAGGTGTTATGAATACTCTAATCCTTTTCTAGGGTACTCATCCAAGCCATTGTCGATTCTTAGCATCAGTCTTCTGCCGGGGTCCAAGAGCCAAAGAACTTTATTTATTAATTTTACTTTTAAAATTGCAACTTTTCTCTATTTGAGTCTCTCCAGGTTGAAATGTTTAAGGCCGTTACCGAATGAAATTAAAATTAGCCATTTAAGTCCTTTCAGAAGGTGTTGGATTGTTGTGTGAGTATTGGAGTATTACTGAATATATGTAATTTATTCAATTTAATTCAGTTTATTTATATAGCGCCAATTCACAACACATGTCATCTCAAGGGACTTTATAAAGTCAATTCAATGAAATCAAACAAAATGATTAGTTAAAAGTTTTCTATCTAAGGAAAACCAGATGATTGCATCAACTTATTGATTCAACAGCAATCCCTCACATGTAGACATGGAGATTCACAGATTTTAATGTTTATTAAACATTGATAACTGTATTAATTCTTTTTTTTTCACATCCCAGTTATGTAAGACTCTATGTTGGTTTTTCACATTAAATGCAACAAAGTTGGTTTCTGTAATGTCAAAAATGTAAACAAAAGATCATTAGGTATAAAAACCGCCATGACTTTGAGATTTTCATCTGTAAAACCACAGTAGAAATAGGAAATTTAGTCTACATTATACTTATTGGGTTTTAAAAATAAGATAAATAAATAATTAAAGGCTTAAGACCCTAATTACAAAGCAAACGCTCGGGGAGGCCGGTCAGTGATTATGGTGTGCTAAATTAGACCCAAATGTTGAACACACAGGGGGTGTTTAGCTAGAAGTATTGAAACCTTAGCTACAGCTAAAAGGACCAATTAAAAAGCTGTTCTCAGTGGACCTGGGTGGACGCTGATGTGTTTTCATGCTTGGAGTGAGTGAAGCTGCTGGTGAGCCGAATTATACATTTCATTCATGACCTTGAAGCTGAACTGAGTTTGTTTTCAGCACTACAGACAAGGTGCTGTTGTGACTGGCTGTCAAGTGTTACCTTCTAGTTGTCAGGACCCTGGACAGCTCACAGAGTTGTCTTAGTCTTTGTACTTTGGTACCAGAGTATATGTGTGAATGGGAGGAAGGCTTGGGGACAAGTGAGAGGTAATAACCATAAATCTATCCATAGTACCAACCCCAGAGGAAAAATTTTAAAATCGATGTGAAGAAAGGTTTTCAGAAATGAAAGCCAAACTGATCCATACATGGAAAAGAAAACTTGCTTGAGGAAGAAAAATAATGTAAAAAAGCAGGTTTTAGCTGATAATGAATTTCCCTGTTAGTATCAACAAGTATCATCTGTAATTTATTGCACAAGTGAGATAAACTAACCCTGAAACTGTGTTTGCCTTCTGAGTTAACAGGTGAGGCAAACCCTATCATAGAGGAAGCTGCAGGGACGGATGAGCTGAAAGGAGAGACGAGGTGAAGGAAAGGAGAGAGAGGGAGAGGTAAGTCAAGGAGCATGGGTCATTTCCAGTCTTGATTAAGGCCTCCTGAGGTTAATCATGCGTGAGAGAGATATAGAGCGCCGATGAGAAAAATGGAGGAAAAATGGATCTGAGCTATGGGAGGCTAGGAACATGTTTTATTCATGGAGGTTTCGTATGAAGCATGATCTATCGATGATTTAGAACACTTCTCTCACTGCCTTTGCTTTCTTTTATTACTTTTTCTCTTTAAATCACTTACTTTTTTTCAATTTCTTATTTATTGAACGGGGAAACATATGGCCCTGTGTGATGGATTTCAGCTTCTTTATGTCGGCCAAAAAGAGAAGTTATTGGGAAAACCTGTGTACTGAACGGCAGCACAAATAAAATGTTGTGTTGATGTGAAGCTCAGGACACCAATCAATCTGAAGTCATTATCAGATACAATATTCTTATTTCTCTTTACTCCACTCTCAGTTCCTTGGGAACACCCTGAAGAGGACCACCCCTCGGTAACAGTTGGGACAGATTACATGGCAAATAGACAAGTAGGGGAGGTCATGCATTGAGAAACCAATCCTTACTTGCTTCCCGGTGAGCAGGACTACTTTCTCTGGGATAATTATGAGCAGTTTTCTAGTAATGGTGGGACTTTAATCCCTGATCCAGTTAATAAGGAAACATATTTGAATAATCAAAATAAATCTATTATATGTACATATGGTCATCATATCCCACTTATTGTTTGAGATATGTTAGGGCAAATTTGTGAAAACACCACAAGGAGTTAACTGAATTACTAAAGTAAAATGAAGAAATCTGACAAGATCACGACTGGTACTCACATGACCATCCCTGGACTATAAATTAGTCGCCTTTTTCAAATATAGTTTTCTGCTACACTAGCAAACACCTTCTGCCAAAGTTTGGGTATGCACATAGAAATATACAATGTCAATGTTGCTGGGAAGGTCAAAAGACTTTATCTAAAAGACTAAAGCCTTGTGTCATGCTTGACATGTCCACTTGGTTCACAGGGACTGAAAAACGCAAAGAAGAAAGAGTCTATTTGAATGAGAGGTCAGGAAAAGTTCAATTAAATGTTAAAGATTGTAAAATACTCAGCCGTCTAACAAAAATTGCGCCTCACTTCTGAGATAATGGTTAACACTTCCGCCGTAACAATTGCTGGTAGTGTAGAGCAGAGCTGTTTCTGATTTGCTAAAAGATTGTTGTAAGCTTCTGACAAGGTTTAATCATATAATTAGTTAGAAATGAGAACAAATTGCTTTGCCAAATCTTCGTTCAATCTCTCAAACTAACCAGTAGCCACCTGTTGGCCCATGGGTGTAAATTTATTTATCTTCAATTAGTTGATTAAAGATGTCAGCAATGAGGGGCTTGTCATGGTGGGTTTCAAGGCTCTAACCCACATGCAGAACACCACACGGGACAACGAGAAAAAGTTCAACAGTTTA
>JAUZNJ010103885.1:0-20861 GCA_034780135.1 Jordanella pulchra | reverse complement strand
CTTTTCCCCCCGAATTGGAATCGATAAGAGAATCGATAAGGAATCGAATCGTTTCAAAGAATCGATGAGGGAATCGGGATCATGAAAATCTTATCAATTCCCATGATATCACTTAAAGATTTTATCTCAGAATTTCTTCCAACCAAATCCAATCTTTTTTCTCAATTAAGCTAAAAAATAATAATAAAAAAACAAATTACATATATTGCTTTTAAAAACTAGCTTTGACTTCAACAATCCCCTTTGGGAGGTGACTTATGGGACAATGAAATTTAAGCTATGTGAAATAATCATGTTACAGTGGCGCTGGATGCAGGAGTTTGCCCTGCAATCGGAGGGTCACTGGATTGAGCCCCGGCTTTCAGTGTCTTTAGTAGGGCTGCAATTAACGATTAATTTGCTAATTGATTCATCTGTTGATTATTTTTCCGATAGTAAAAGGTTCTTGAAAAGAGGATTTTTTTTTACAGAATTAAATCAGGTGAAAGTAAAACTTTTCAACTTGAGGAGTTCTGGATAGAGCATATTGATGGAACGAAAAAGTTTTTAAAATCTTAAATACAAATTATTTTTAAAATTTTATTTTTACAATTTTAATATAAATTTCTAATCTAAGTGGGAGATCTGTCAGCTAAAGGTACGTTTTAGAGTCTCTATACTCCAGTTAATGATTTTACTAAATTAGTTGACGATTATTTTAATATCGATTAATCATGATTAATCGATTAATTGTTTCAGCTCTTGTTAATGGGCAAGACACTTCACCCACATCATCTACTGATGGTGGAAAAAGGTACAGGCCATTTACCATATAGTATGTTTCAAAAAGAGAAAATGGAAATACTTAATACTAAATGTTTACAGTTATTGGTATTACAACAGAGTTAGTCTATTAGTTGTAAGTCCACAACTATGAACAAAAAGGGATGAACCGATGCCACTAAGGTTGGGCGATTGGACAAATCTTTCAACGACCGTTTTTTTAAGAGCGATTATTTTGTTTCCTTTTGGACCTGTGGGTTAAGACGCAGCCCACAACAATAAAAACAAATAACAAATACTGTTTTTCACGGCGCGCACAAACTCCTTCCAGCTGGAGCCTTTTTCCCCAGAGTCATCGCACAGCAGCAATTTATCTACTTAAAGTTGAGATGGAAAGAAAGAACTGATTCAAACCAGAGACTAGAGAGAGAAGCAGTCTTTTTCTAGTGTGTCTACAAGCCGCTCCACCTGTTAGTTTTTACGCATTCAGGTAAACAAATGATCAAAAACCTATAATGTTTCACAACACAGTCAGAACAACTGGAAAAGAGGAAACTATTCCCGCTGGGTGAGACGTGTACATTTTTGACAAGAAAACAAGCCTGTTTACCTTATTGGGTTTTAGGAATTTTATATCAACCAACCTTAGATGTCACTCTGAGCTATGGAATCTCAAGGAGTGGATTGGTGGAAAAAAAATATAGAAAAATTAAGTCTTCTTAAACAAAAAATCGAATGAATCGATAAATCGCCAATCCCTACATACAGATACCGCTAAAATGTCAACCTCTCCAAATCAATAGTGTATTATAACTCAAGTTTTACATCTCAATCAGTGGCTACCTGCTTGCAGTCTGATGGGGCGTGCACAAAGCTGCAGGGAGAGCTTGTAGAAGTTAAATCACAGTCTGTGTTTTGGTCCCCGCTTCCTCTGCCAAATGACATTTTAGTTCCCATGGCAAAAAGTCTGCAAGAAAAAAAAAAAAGGAATAACAGAGAGGCAGTGATGTTTAATGCAAAGCAATAGGTTACCATAATGCCTAGCATTGTTTGTTAACATTTACAGCCTGGAAGCAAAGTTAAATGTTGATGCAATGTTAGTTTGTGTCAACAGCTTACAGGTGGTTGATGCATTGTGCTTGTGCAGGGATGATAAACAAGCATGGACATCATCGGCTAATGGTTGTGTAAATCTGAAGCAGACAAACGGGCTTTAATTAAACATTTCATCAAGGTCCATTGATTCACATGTAAACATAGATCCTAAATCTTAATCATTTCTTTCTAGAATTAAAACCCTTTCTACTTTCCTGAAAAATCTGCCACTTTGTTATAAAGTAAAATACTGAGCAGCTGCTGGGGCCGAACTTCAGACAAAGGTCTCAGAGGAGAATATCCACTCCAGACTTTAAGTAAATTTGATTATAAACTAGGAAATTCACAATATATACTATTTTATACTTAAAAACAACACACCCTAATAAAGTTCCATGCAGTTAGTCTGCTGTATGCTGGTGACCAACAGCTGTAACATTAAAAACACTGAATATGAAGTTGATATGCACTGAAAAAAAATGTCTTATGAAAAGGATGATTCTGATCTGGACTAGCCTCCAGCCTCTGAGGTAGACATTGTTGATAAACAGGAAATTGGAAATGTAAGCTTATGGTTTGATCACATGACAGCTTCAACTGCTGGGGATATTACCTTTATTCAGTTTGTTTGATTAATCCTTTATCATAAAAACATATAAGTGCTACTGGTTGGGACACGCCTGTGTAATGGTTTTGTTTTTACCTTTTAACCAAACACCTATACCAAAAAACTCCATAAAAAGTGAACTTACACTATTCTGCATGTTTTAGAAATATTTATTTCATGTATTTGTAGATTTTTTTTCATGACAGCTGAGCAACAATTAAGCAACTGTTAAGATATTTTTGATAAATCGTCCAATTTCCCTGTAACCTAACAAAAAAATTGAGAAAAATACAAAAAAAAGAAAAAACATTATTTTACACCTATCTGTAGACCTTTAAAAGAATCAGAAACAAACTTAAACTGGTATCGACAACTCTGCATAAAGTCTGTGATAAAACACAAGAGCAGTGCCCTATAAATAGGTCAGATACAAATTTTAACTTTTTTTAACAGCAAAAGTCCACTGGTGGTTGGAAATAACTGAAAACAATGCATTGCTTGCCTGAATGGAGCTCCATCACACATGGATTCATGTGTTGTAACAAAAACTCAAAAATATTTTCCATGAATGCAACAAAAGACGCAATGAAAGCCTCCCAGTTTGTCCGGATGAAGAGGCAGCTAACATCAGCTCTCCTCCTCACTGAACTCATCTACAGGAGACTTTTAGACCAACAACGACCTGGGTCCGTTATTCTATTCCACTCCCCTGCATTTTCCCTTTAACTTATTCTCAAAGCCCATTGTTAAATTCTCTCACCCTCTCATCAGGCTGATGGTTTAACATTAGAAACTAATAACAACAATGAGAATCAGGCGAGCGTGGTTCGGTAGGCCAGTTAGCTAGCTGTTTCATAAAAACGTCCAGGCCAGCCGAATTCAATGGTTAACTCCAGCCTCTGCTTTTAAAAATGTCTTTATTCGTAATAAATATTGTGGAAAAAAAGCAGTTTCATGGAGCGTGATGGGTGGTAGTTAATACAAAGTGCTTGCCTTGCCTTGAGTGAGGGGTACAAGAGGATTCGGGATTGGTTTCTTCGTCGCATGCACTAACCGTTGCTCCGCTAGCCAACACTGGCTAACTTAAAGCGGTCTCCCTCAGTGGCTGTTAGAAAACTTTCAACAGCTTAACGGCGACCTGAACACCGAGCTGCTAAAGAGGACAAGGTTGGAGTTTCTTCGCTGAGCAGCTTTCCATAAAGGAACACTTCGGCATGTCTAAACTAGCCGGAACCACTATGCTATTAACGCAGAGTGTCTACTTCTCGTTCAGTCGGAAATATCACTGCTTTTACTCTGATTAGAAATACATTTGGATAAACAAATAACCAAAATATATAACAAAATGTGTCTGAATCTCTGTGAATTCCTACAGTAGCATATTATTTTATTGTTGCTTTTTTAATATGAACTTTAATTGGTACCGGGCAGATGCAACCAATGTAAGACTGAATTAATGGTTTTGTTTGAGTTCGTGGAGTTTAACTGTAGGGAAAATTCCTGTATTCATTACTGATCTAAACTGAACTTCCCATTAATTTTTCACTTGTGAATGTGATTTTTTCTGTTTGCACGTATATATATATCTACTTAAAATATAGCTACTTAAAACATGTATATGAAATAGTTTTGATCATCAAAACTATATATTCTCATATAGCAAAATAGGCCGACTTTAACAGCAACGGTCCGAATGGAACTGGTGCATTTAGTTTTTCAAACAGCCCACGAATGCCTCATGAACGCATTGACGACGAACTGCACCGTTAAACGCCGTTTTTTCAGAATACTGCTCCCCCTGCTGGAGACGCTGTATAACAGCTGTGACTCCCAAAAACGGTTTCCAACGTTTTATAAAAACAGCTGGTAATATTTGCAAAAGATAAGTTTGAGGTATTTATTTCTGAAATTCTGACAAAATGTTGTAATATTTGGATTTTGTTACTGATTTGTTCCAAGTTCTAACACCAAACCAGTGATGTTGACTTAATTTTGGTAGAGGCATTTTCACTATTCTGCATTTGGACTCATTCAGATCGAGTTTAAATACGTTTTAATTACACCAAAAAATATCCACAGCTCTGCAGAAATAAAATTACTTGAATTAAACAAGAAGTGTTATTTTTTTTAAATTAAGCACCCAAAAGGGAAAAAACACTTTACTTTTACTTTAATGGTAGCATTTTAGGAATTATTCATACCATTCACGATAGGTAGGAGTTCCCAATCTTGAGGTTGGATGGCATCCTTGTTATCACCCTACTTTTTAGCTCCATTAAGCTCAAACTGGACTCTGGCAATGCTCTATTGTATCATCACCTCTTTGGAATAAACATGTCGGAAAAATTAAAAAACCTTTAAACATATCAGCCAGGGCTATGCATCGTTATGGGATTAAAGGTATTATTGTATTTATTTTAAAAAACAGGTTTTATTTTTCTACAAAAATAGAAAATGCAAGTTTGAAAATATACTTTAATGCATCATATATTGTATTCATAAACTCCAACAAAGCTTGTAGGAACACACAAGGTATGAGAGGTTCAGTCCCACAGCTTGACAACAAATTTTCATCCAACTAAAAATGTGATTATAAACATCAAAGACCTTTACACAGTACCTGGTTTCCCCACCATCAGTGGATAAACCATGCACATATATCATGAAGCTGAACGTAATTTACACAAGTTCCCGTTCCAGGGCAGCGACTTCAAAAATCCTGAACAAACTACATGGACATTTAATAGAAAAGGATATCTGGTTTAATAAAGAAGCCTTTGAACCACTATTTTCTACTCCTAAAGCAGTTTGGGGAAAGTTCAGAAGGATGTAGTCTCTGTGTGATGAAAATACGCCGATGCACCCTTGATGGTCAACAGAAACAGTGACATGCAAACACAATGTGCCTCCTAGACTACTAGTCAACTTTTTATGGGAACAGACGAGGTTACTTGATAAATCACCTCAGCAGGCTTTTCAGGTCCGCTCTCAACAATAAAACAGTCATCGTCGGAATCTCCTCCTGCGCTTCCATTAATGGGGGCTGATGTTTTCCCTTTATCCAAACTCACTGCCATCAGTTGAGGCTTCTTTGTGTTGCCAGAAGGGGTAAATCCAAGCTTCACCTCGCCGTTTATTTGAGGGGAACTTGGTGTTACCTTAACAATTTTATAATCTCGTTTGGCACCCATCATGTGCTTCGCCATGAACTCCTGGGCTTTGACGCACTTATGCCTCTGAAGCCGCTGAGCGCTTTCAAACGGAAGGTGACAAACTCGACAGGTGAAGCCGTTCTGCGCGCTCTGAGACGTGGAGTCCTCGGGCGTCTTCTGCACCACAGAAGGATTGACACGAGCCCTCTGGTTGCCTGGACTGAAGGCACCGATGTTTGGATTCTTCGCTGCCATTGAAACTCCAGAGTGAGGTTTTGATGCGGTGGGGTTCTGACTCTTGAGCTGCAAAGGTGCAGTGATGGGTGGTACCCGACTGTTGTTGTATGTTCTGATGTTTTTCTTTGGGGCTGAGGCTGGAGATGGCCGGCTCCCTTTCCCAGCTGCCCTTGGGTTTTGGTTTTCCACCTGCTGAGCGGCAGCCACCTGAGGCGGACGGGAAGGTTGATTCTTTTTAACACCGGCTCCACTTCGTGGCTTGTAACTCAACGGTTTTGCGGTGATGAGCCGGTGTTTGCTCTGATTGTTGGCGTTGCAAACGTGAAATCGAGGCACTAGCTTTTTGCTCGATAGCAGCAACCCGCAACCTATGCAGCCAGAGACTTTATCTGCGACATGTGAGCTGTGGTGGGACACTAGGGCGACCTTTGAAATGAAGCCCTGTTCACATTTTCCACATGTGTATGGATTAGTCTTTCTGAAGTTCTGCATTGTTTGCAACAGTACAACAGGCTGATAGAGCGTCCAGAGGTCCACGGTCGGCGCACCAACCTCTGCAAAGATGTTCTGCACGGCTGCAGTTTGGGGGAGAGGGTTTGAAAGTAGCGCAGGCACTTGTGGAATCGATGCGGTTTGTGTTGAAACATGACCTGAAGTATTTGGAACTTGAAGTGTAGAAACTGAGGGCAGATTGGCCTCATTGGGTGCCTTCCACACAACCTCCCCCTCCTCCAACCTTTTCAGCTTTTCTTCCTCCTCTCTGTACTTCTCGATCCGACGCTTCTTTATGGTTTTATGGTCGAGCACTTGATGCCCCGGTTCATGCGTGGTGCTGTGCTCCAGCATGTCTTTGTACTCCGTGAACTCTGTTCCACAGGAGCAGATGAAACTGGCCAAGGGACACAGATGTTCTTCCAGGCATTTCTGATTTGCAAATATCTGCTCGCAGCTAAAGCAGAAGTGGCCTGAGTTAGTCAAGTCTATGGCATCGCCATCCTCAAGGATGCTCTGCAGGATTTTTCTCTTGCGCTCCATGTTCAGGCTGGGCATAAGTCTGATCAACGCTGATGTGGAGTCGCCAAGAACACAGGTCCTGTTATGTGAAATAAATGATAGAAGCATGTCAAAAAAAATTATTCAGCTCAGACTGTTTCCTCTTATAAATGTATATTCTTCATTTGTCACCTTAAATGTTCCAGATAATTGCATTTTAACAACAGACCAGAGAGCTGGAGTAGAAACAAATACCCTGTTTTCAAGCAATTATTACACAGTAGCTTCATCAGATGTTCCAAAATGGAAATTTGGGGAATTTGATGTGATTGAGAGATAGACTTGATAGTGTGCTGGATACTATCCATCAGAACCTACTCCCAGAAAGCATAATAATTCAAACAAGTAACCCCAGACCATCATGCTACCTCCACTGTGTGCTACAGGTGGTGGTGGTTTTATGTTGGCTGTACTGAGACCCAGATCTTCCAGGAAGCTTCACCTTTGTTCTCAGTCAACAGAATATTTTCACAAAGGTTTTGGGGTTCAAGATCTTTTTGCTAATGTAATTAGATTTTTTGTTTTTGGTCTTCTTTAGGTTTTACCTTGTATCTCTTCTTTGGAGCCCAGTCTGTCAGTGATAAATCATAAACCTTAACTGAGGTCTGCAGTGTTTTGTTCTGGGTTCTTTTAGGACTTCCTGGTTGACTTGTTGATGTGTTCTTATGCTGTGTTCGGATTCAGCGGCTGACCCTTCTAAGGACCCGGACTACCTGGACTGGGTCCTTCGAGGACCGTGAAAGTAAGGAGGACGGAAGAGTTTTTGTTATGGATTCAAACAGGTCCAGCCTTCTCCGGCTTTCACTGCCCCTCGCTCAGCGTACGCTATGTCGCTTAGCAACCGTGACAGTTGCTACACAAATCAGGCAAAGATTGAATGCTGAACTTCTTACTAATGTTCTGTTGGATAATTTTATTGTTGAAGACCTTCAGCAGCAGAACCGTCATCACAGATATCAGATCTGTTGTTCACAGCAGATATTGGAATCTGAGCCTAAATAGCAGCCAAAGCCTTTAACACAGTCACAGAATAAACCCTCTCAATAAACCAAACATTACCCGCCACATATCTGACTCCATAACCTTTTTAAAAATATATATTTTCATTAAATTCAGAAGAACTATTCACTAAATTTTATTATATTAAACTGCATTTACATATTCACCACTGTTCGTTTCCTCTTTCTTCTGAGCACGAAGCAGCCGGCTTGCTTAAATTGCAACGAATCTCAGGAAAACCAAGGCTACTAAGGATATACGCGTCCCATCCTTCAAAACGGGCGAAAAGAAGGCTGCATACAAAGAAGTCCTCGAATCCGAACAGGCCGAGGCGCCGCACTATGACGCAACCAGCCGACAAATCCAGCCTGCGCAGGACGCAGCCGACGAATCCGATCACAGTGTTAGAGTAATCTTAGGTTAGATACACCTGGGAGGGTTGGGTCTGACAATGGTTTTCTGGAGTCCTAAAGTTTAGGAAAAATGTTGTCAGATCTCACTAATGGTTTCAGGAGGTTTGCTTTGAGATATTTTCCTTTTTTGAGATCATTCTGCCAACTTCAAGCTGTGAGACAGGTTCTATTAAAGCGACAGAGCTGGTAGTCTGGGATATCGACTGCAGTGTTGTGATAAAACGAGTTTAAATAAGGTTAATTCAGAGTTTAAAAAAAGCAGGGACAGCTTCCTCAGATAAAACCAGCCTGGTTTTAATGTTGCAACCCTTAATATATATTTTAAGTAGAAAACAGATTTTTCTAAAATTTATTTGATTATTTGTCAAAAATATTACGTTTACAGAAATATTTTCCACCTTTCAATATGTTCCACATATCACAGACCTCACTCCATTATTGGGCACTAACTCCATTTATGGTTATCTGGGATATTTTCCTACAGGGTTGTATGGGTCTGTGGCCGCATCATGTTGTTATGAAAGTTAAAATTGTTAGTTTGAAATGTTGTTGGTCAGCTGGCAGAAAGAAGATCACTGCACATATATATTTTTAAACTATGCTTAATTCTATGTATTATAAAAAAATAAAAACACTAATAGAGGAAGGAAGCATTACAATTCTAGGTTCTCCACTATAAGGCTCTAAAATTTGGTTCATAGGACACGAATCAGCCAGCTTATTTACGACCACAGCCTGCTGCTCACCAACATGCAGGACAATCATGGTAGGAAATACACAAAAAAACATTTTAAGTCAACAAGACTAGAGCTGGACAATATGGTTTCATTCAATATTGGTAATATGACTTTCTGATATTTTAAAAGTCTATAAATGCAGCATTTGTTCCCGGTTTTCATGTAGTTTTATGTTTTTCAAAGCTAATATTTCTAAAATATCATGTAGGAGGATTTTTTGTCATAAGTTTGTATAGACATCTGTTGTGGGCAATCTTGGCTGTTTTTCCAAGGATTTTGTTTTTTCTATATCAATATCAAAATGATATTGTATCGACCAAATGAAGAAACTTATTGTGATATAAATTTTGTCCATATACAGCCCTGCGCTGAACAAGTAGCTTTCTGTTCTGTATGGTGTTGGACTATCTGTAACTATTGGCAAATGACAGTGTATGCAAAATGAAGCCAGGCTGCAGTTTATAAACAATATGCTGATGCAATGAAGGTTGTGGATAGAAATATCCGCCCGATTTAGGAAAACATGCTCAGTGAGATCCTGATCTGGCCCAAATATGGACGACCAACAAGGTAATTTATGCCCTTTATTAGGGCATGTCCAAAATTTTATCACAATATATTTCTTAATTTCAGGTCGATACAATATTATTTCAATATCGATGTAGAAAAAAATAAAACCCTTAGAAAGACAGCAGAGAATGCCCAGAACAGATGACCATACAAACTTAAGATGAATATTTTGCTATTTTTATAAAACTCCTCCAACCTAACATTTAATAAATATTAGCTTTGAAAAACAAAAACACATAAAACTACATGAAAACCTGAAACATCAGTTAGTAACCAATGCTGTGTTTATAAATTGAAATATTGAAAATGTGTGTAAAAGGCATATCACCAATATTGAATTAAACCACATCGCGATTTATATTGATATTAAAATATTGTGCAGCTCCTTTTGACCTTTTTTATTATAAAAAAAGGTTTTCTATATAAACATATATTTCATTTGAAAAGATTTCCATTTGTAAAACTTAATCTGAAAAAAATTTTTTGACAAAAAACAAACCTGAAAAGTCTTTTTTTAAAAGAATACTTTTGAAAATATTACACTTGAAAACATAAAAATCTGTGAAAATTCATTGAAAACGATTGTTTTGAAAAGTAAAAAAAAAAAAAAAGATCTGGGAAAAAAGCAAAGTTACTTTTAAAGCCTTTTTTATTTACACTGTTTTTCAGAGTTTCATTTCTAGATTGTATTATTTCAAAATTTCAATGTATATCTATTTTTTTCCCCAAATTAGCATTAAAAAAACATTGCTTGCACTAATAATGATGAATCCAAATTCTCTTCATATAATATTGGGAAGATTTTCTTAAATGTACTTAATAGCATGGTTGATAATTTTTAAATGATTAATAGTCATTCATAATATCACTATGTTTCCTTTATACAACCCCTTCTAACTGCAAAGATAACGTCTTTTTGAACAAACATGGGCTGAAGACAGAAATTGGAAGTTTATTTTATCTTTTACTTGATGAGTAGTTGTTTTTTTCCCCCCTTGTAATTTCAAATTTAGATTTTTACAAAGGTTTTACAATAACTTGCTTTTAAAATGCTGTTTTTGACGAACAACTTCCGACTGCACAATATATTGCATATTTGTCGTTACTGCACTGAATGCATAACAAGGACTACCAGGTCTGCAGTTAGTGAAAGGAGGCATTGAAGGAGGAAAGGCTGGGGATGGATGTTTTATTTTCCACTCGCCAGAAGGACTACCCATTATTTGGTGTCCTGATTTACTGTGATTTACAAAAATAAATTGTTGAGTCCTCATTACTTGCATAGTTATGACAGCATTTACTAATGCAGTCCCATATCTTGTTGTTATCTTGATATAACTGTTTAAGAAACACTTAAAAACTCCAACAGATGTTTCCTAGTTTAAGTGATTTGCATCGCTTCCCATCTTTTTTCCCTCATTAGTGTTTTTCTACATAAACATATATTTCATTGCTCTCATTATTTAAAATCCAGGTTTGACATTTACAGTGCTTCCAAATCCATTCCTTGGAAGACTGGAAAATCCTCCGTTCCTTAAAGTGTTTTATAACAGATATTAAAATAGAAATATTTCCAACTTTCACAGAAATATACACATGCATATTCCAAATATAAATTTGGAAACTTAACCAAATTTAACATTTTAAGTACTCTAAAAGGGTTATATAACTCATGAACATCAAATAATGAACTATCAGTTCAAATAATTACAATGTACTAAACAGATCGCATTATAAAAGATGTAAACCATTATAAACCTGCAGCAGCGCTCTCAACTTAAAAAATGCAATAACGTTAAACACGTTTTATTGACCAACCGCGTTACTTTGTTCAACGCGGGATTGCTTTGCTATAAACCTGCTATGCTAACATTAGCATCAGACAGATCGGGAGGCTAGCGTCGCCTTACCTTCAGGTTAAAGTGTATCAGAGATATGTCATATCTTGGGGCAGGTATAAAGTAAAAATAAGCTTGGGCGCTGTTATGTGAGGGACAATAAAAACTTGGTCCACTTGCCGGTGTTAGACACGAACAGGTAGCAGTTAAGTTAGCCCTCAATCCCGGATAACAAGGGAGGGGAAAAAAAAAAAAAAACGTATTTTCTTCTACAACACAACATTCGCGTTTGGTTTGTTGTAGCGCCCCCTTTCTGCTGGAAAACTTCCTCAATAGTTAAATTTGATAGTGAAAGTTTACACTGGCACTTTAAATTATATTTACATGCTTAAGTGGAAATTAAGCACTTTAGTTAGCCCTCAATCCCGGATAACAAGGGAGGAAAAAAAAATATATATATATCTATATATATCTATAGATATATATAGATATATCTATCTATATATATATATATAGATAGATATATCTATATATATATATTAGAATCTTCAAAGCATTGGTTCTGCATGGGTTATTTGCTTTTTTTTATCTGCTGAAGAAGTGTTTTCGCAACCATGTTTATGGTTACCCTTTCGCTTTTACTTTCATGCTGCTGATGTAAGTTTGCCTTTGCTGTGGTGTATATTGGAACCTTTAGAATTTTTTTTTTTGTCTTTTCTTTACCCTTAACACCTAAATACGCCCACCGTGGGAATATAAAGAGTTTTACTATTTTAGTCCCTTGATAAAGCAACATTGCAAATTATATTTTGGCCAAAAAACTCTGTTTAACCAGAGTGACGTATGCCACAATAAAATAAATGTATAATTTATACAATTATTAGTTAAATATCTCATTCATTTGATAAAACTATAAATACAGAATTTATCAAATAAATGTAACATTAAATATATGGCTCTAAGTAAATATAGTGATTTTACTTTTAAGGAGTGAATATAGATTTTTTATGATTTAAGTCATATCCCTGCACTGAAACACTCCATTATTCCTTAAATTAATTCAAAGTGCTAAACTTTCTCAAGTAGTGTATTGTAAGTAAATGGCAACATACTTGATGCAAGTCTAAATGTATTAATGGTGTGCATCAGGAATGTGAAATAACAATCCTGAACTAATTTAACTATAGCCTATTTACTTTTTAAATAAAATTAATATATTTAAGTCAGGTTTATATTGTTAATTCTATATTTATTAATGTTTATACCATTCACATGTTTTCTATGTTAATGGCTGCGGTTAACTGCATTACAGATTTTAATTTTTTTTAATGTCTTCATCCATGGGTTTCTTACTATTTCGGTATTTTATGATCCAAGGTTTAGTGGAGCTCATCCTGGGTTATTGCAGCCAAGTGTTGCCAATTAAATGTAATTCGTCCCATTTCAAAGCATAAATTTTCTTTTTGTTCTAATTTTCTTTTTATTTATGTTGTAACCAGTATTTTTGTTTTAGTTTAAAAAAGCTTCAAATGTTGAATATTTGCTTGGTCAGTTTACAATTTAATCATGTATGTATCCATCTATAGTGACAAGATATATTTGTTGCAATGTAAATAACACATTTTTTTTCTTTCTGTACCTAAAATATTTTGGATTTATAAAACCTAATTTTTTTTTCCAGCTGAATTAGGTTTTCATGACAAAACAGAATATTATTCACTGTAACAGATCCAGAGATTTATGTCTCCAAAACATACACTTTTAGTACAGGCAATGTTTATTAGAATTACTTTCAGTTATTTTTAAAGATTTGTATTTGTGTTTTAGGCATGTATAAACAGGTATTTTCGAGGTAAAACAGGAGATACAGCAGCTACGGTATGTTGCTTCATAGTCATTTACCAAGCTTTGTTGTAAACCTTACTTTAGAAAAACAAATAATCCATAAACAAATTCCTTTTTAGGTTTTCATAAAATAAGCAATAAAATTTTTTTTGTAAATTGGGGTTTAGGTCTATCAAAAACATTTTGAGGCAACTATAACCAAAGTTTAAATGAAGTACACAAATCTTTTCAGAACCATCTTTATTACTGCTCTACACATTTAAGGATACAAACCTTAAAAGAGAAACCAATTATCTCACTTCAAAAGTTTATTTACATTTACATTGATAAACCCTGTATGGGTAACATGACTTTCTAGGATTAAGCTTCTATTAATTCATATAGTGTGCTGACAAGTTTATATCATGAATTTAAACCCTCTTACCTCCAAAAAACATTTCTGATCAATTATTTTTTAAACTCAAATAAAAATGTCAAGACTCAGAAAGTTACAATCAAGACACTGAACACTCTTGTCTGTTTATTAACACCAAGAACAACAAGAAGCTACATCACCAAACATGTGAAGAAATTTCTTTTACTAAATATGAATGGAATCATTTACTGATTCAAAAGACTACTGAATGTAGAGGGTTAACTTAGAGACTAAAATGTACACTGTGACTAAGCTCATTTATTACAGCAGCAAGGTAAGATTACTTTTAAAAGTCCTAACTCATCTCTTAAATTTACGAAGAGTCCCTTAGAATGCAAAGTAAAAAAAAAAAATCATAAAACCCTGAAAGGAATATAGAACAATGGGAATTTGCTCTGTTTTTTTTTAAACGTCATCATGTGGATGTTTAGTCAGTTAAACTTAGGTGGCACTCTGAGGTCAGCGGTTCGAGTGCTGTAGACTTCGGCTGCCCGATGAGGATGCGATGAATCCTCCTGCGGTGGTTCTTCAGTGATTTGAGGCTCCTGTACATCCCCTGACACACGTCGCAGCGGTACGAGTCAGACTGCTTGTGAATGAGCAGGTGTTTCTGAAGGCTGTCCATGGTGCCAAACCAGCGAAGACAAACAGGACAGCGGACTGGCTTAATGGTGGGTTTGCATGCGCCATTCCTCTGGTGGAACATGAGGCTGATGCTGTTGGGGAAGTCTGAGTTGCAGTGTGAACAGTGGAAGGTTTTGGGTGGATTTGTGAGTGGGGCTGTGGCCCGCGCACCTTTGCAGCGATTCCAGGATATGTGCCTCCGAAGGGAACAGCGGGTGGCAAAACTGTTTCCACATCGGGTGCATACTATCCGCTGTCCCTTTTTCACAGAGAGCGAGTGTAGGTTATGGGCCGGTTCTGGACGTTGGAGTTTCTCCTGTGGTGGAAGCACTGACTGAGAAGACTGTGGCTGCTGCAGTCGGAGTAAAAGAGGTTGGGATCGCTGTGGTTGCAGTCCCTTTGTCAGCTGGTGCTGAGAATGCATATGGACCTGCAGGTGAACTTCATATTCAGCCCAGGAATTAACGGTCTCTCCACAGGTTGGGCACGTGTATGATTCCTGTGCATGCTTTTGCAGATGCTCCAAGAGAAGCCTTGGGGATGTAAATCCGACCCCGCATTCACACGTCACCCTTCTCGGTAACACAGATGGTAGGGACATGATGCCCCAGTTCTTGGCACTGTCCTCGTCAGCTGGTATATTCCCTTGCAGCATGATCCCTCCACTCACACCAGACATGGTTCGCTTTAGTTGACACCTCTTCCGGTGAGTCATCATGTTGTCTTTGCGGTTGAAGGCCCTCCCGCAGACAAAGCAGGTAAACATGGGTTTCACATTACTGGCGTTTAGAGTCGTGGGACCTTGAGCTTGGGTCTGAGCTACAGTACCAAACCCAGGTGGCCTGAACCCACACAGTCGTAGATGGCGCCTTAAAGTTGTGGCCTTACTGTAGGTTTTGTGACACCGCTGACAAGGGTAACGCCTTACACCATCACTGATGAAATAGGGCAGACTATGGGCAGACATCTCTGCATGTTCAGCAGATCCACACTGCCTGAGGTCTCCGTCGTCAGCAGATTTGTCAGTGGAACTTATCACCTGCAAATCATCATCTAAGGGCATTGTCCACTGCCCCTCATTGCCGTTTTCCTCCTTTAGCTCTTCTGTTTTCCAACTTTCTTCTACTTCCTCCAGGGAAGCCAATGAGGGATCCTGACGGGAGTCAATCATTGAGGATTTCAAGGTAAAAGGGGGAAACTGTTTTGCAGGAGGTGTCCAAGGCAGCTCTGAAACTGAAGTTGCCTCGACCTTGATGTGAGCACTAACCTCAGTTCCAACAGCAACACTCTTAAACCCGTCATTTGTGTCTTCAACTGTTGGGGTTTTGGCACCAAGATTTGACTTGAGCGCAAACATCCTTTGAAATGGGGGATAGTTCTGCCTCGGGATGCCAGACACTGGACCGTGACACCGGTGTGTTTTGAGGTTCCACCTTCGTGCATAGCTATTCTTGCACACTGGACAGAAGAAAACCTTTTTGGCATTATTTAGACTATGAAATGGCACAATTTTGGGGCCAAAGTACGACTTGTTTTGAAGAGGCCTTGTTGGTCGAAAACTGTTGTTTCTCAAATGAGGACAAACGTGATTGTCAGTAAAAGGTAGCCGCCCAATGATGAGCTGTTTGCAGCGGCGGCAACATTTGATCCTTTCCTTTTTGTGTAGGAAATGATGCTCCGTCAATCTGTCTAAGTTTGGAAACACTTTACGGCAGCGGCCACACTGATATCTTCCGTAAAGGCCTTTGAACGTTGGATCCATTAGCTTTTGCCTGGTCTCCAGAACCACAACAGGAGACAAAGTTTTTGTAAGAGAGACAACCCTCTTCCTACTCGACTCCAGAATCCTGCTGATAGGTGGAGCTTTTGTCTTTATACCTGGTTTAGTAAGCAGCCGCCGCAACTGGACAATAGAGAGATCGTTAATCGGAGAAGCTTCAGCTTTAGCTACAGGGGATATATCAACAGGGATATCTTCTTGCTTGGGAACGACGTTGTTTTCACTTTCAATCTCAGACACAGTGGTAGGCAAACAGTTCTGGTAAGCAGACGCCAACAGCTTCATGAGGGTGTTGTTTTTTTGCACATTTTCCAGCTGTTCAGAGTCTGGAACAGAATCACCGTCGTCCTCCAAATCCATGTCTTCACTCTCAGGCAGGGGCTCTTCTGTGGTAGACATGCCCTCAATTGGTTTCACACTGACATCTTGAGGGGGTGTGCACTGGCCATGAGGAGGGGTTTCCATGGCAACACTGTTCTCCAAGGCCACCTCTCCAGAAAGCACATTTGATGTGGATACCTCAGAGCCCGAGGGCTTGGAAGTAGTGGGGGAGCTGAGGTCTAAACCTGTCTGTATAACGGGGGCGAATGATGCCTGCTGGGTTGGAAAAACCTCATCACTACCAACATTATCCACCACAGGCTGCTGAAGCTGACTGATGTGTGAACGTTTATGCTCCAGCATTAGATGGAAGTCCAGAAATTCATCCCCACAGTCACAAATATAAAAAGACGGTGCAGGGCTCTCTGGCAGACGTGGTGGTGAACTGGGCTTTTCAGTGGCTGAGACCTCTTTTGCTAACTGCGTTTCCTGCAGGCTATCGTTATGCAGCGTCAGAGTGTGGGTAGAGCTCTTGGAGTCGGTATTTGCATGAGAAGCCTGATGTACAAGTAGAGAGGCTAATCCTGTGAAGGTGTCTGAACATGCCACACAGCGATACACCTTGGACGCTGAAGCATTTCCCTGCAAACCCAGCATTGTGGCTTTAAAATGTTACAACACCAAGTCGGGTCTTCTGGTCAAACTCTGTGGATTTCTGTAAATCAGAAACAAACAAAAAACAAATAGTTACAAACACAAACTGGAACAAGCAAAACCTAAAATGACCATTTCATTTTGAGTAAAAAAGGCCGTTCCATGAATTTCTAAACTACAATTTACATTCCTAAAAGAAATGTTTCATACATTTCCTGAAAAAAAAATGGTTAACTGAATCTGAAGTAAAAACACATAAGGATCGGATATTTGTCAAGTTTCACTTAACAACCCACCAAAAGAACTTTCATATTAACTGTAAACAAGATATTTGAAGTTAATGTTTCACAGTCTACCAACCTAAACTGATTTTATTTATAAAATTTAATTCATTAATGTTAATACAAACTAAACATTAAATCTGTAAAACCAGTAAACGCATTCTCCTTATAAAAAAAAAAAAAGAACAGGTGTACCTATAATCTGTCTGCATTGGCAGATTATCTGGATAAAATACGTAGCTAAATTTCCTTCTATACCTGACTGCACAGGGCACCTGAAGCACAACATGGATTCCAACAAAGACAGTACTGCCAGCTTGTTGTCAATAGTTCCATTGGATTTTCTTTTTACACAAACTGCCATTATAGTCATACTTTCCATAAGAGAAAAGGGGTTTAAATAAAATTTATTATTCGATCAGACAATTACAAATAGTTAAATAATCAAGGCAAACCAGCAAAGGTGCAATCCTGCAGCATCTCATGCTACAACAAGCTATGGTTTAATGCTGAAGAGATTGACTGTGTTCATGCTTTGATCATAAGGTAATATAATTACTATGAGAGAAAAAGAATATCTTAAAAGTTTTTCTTTTAGTAGATTTAGGTTTTCACTTCAATAAAAGCAATATTAGAGACAGGAGTGCTTCTGGTTCACCTAAAATGACGGTGAATCTGTCAAATTCAGAGACCACAGGGATATCACGGAAGAGTAATTATAATAAGTGTTAGCCAATATAGTCCATTATTTATGGATATTTATAAAATGGTATGAACATTTTTACCAATAATAATGCAATCAAGATATTTCCCTATACCATGCAGCCATTACAGGGCCTGACTCATGCATTACAATTTTGTCCAAGCCAGCTACAATGAATAAAAACGGCCAATCATCAGTTCAGCCTCGCAAGTTTATTTATATTGTACCATTCTGTAGCAAAACAATTTAAACAAATTGTTTTTTTGGTGAAGGCGACTTTCTTAAAATTTTGATGTGCCTGGAGATTCCAGTCTGAATTCATCATTACACCCAGATTTTGAGCTTGATTGTGGTCTTTACCTGTAAACATTGATGCCGTTTGCCAATTTTCTTCCTTTGGTCCAAAAATATAACTTCAGTGTGGTTTTTAATTTAGCTGAAGGAATGTCCTTTCATGCATTTTTATGCACTTACTCGATGTTTTAGTGGGTTTATAGTTTATGGACAACGGACCCTAGGGGAATGCCAAAATATGATTTATGTGTTCAAGTTATCCATTGACACGAAAAAAGTCCTGTCTGTGAAGCAGGATTTGATCCGGTCAAGTGCTTTACCTCAAAAGCCACCTCTGTTTTTCTAGGTGCTTCAATAAAATGAGTATCAAAGGTGTTAAATACGGCACTAAGGTCCACTAATATCAGCACTTTAGTTTTTCATAGTTTGCCTTTCTACAGAAATTAGGTATGGGCTGGAAACTAGATGGTATAGAAACTTTGGCGTATTCCACCCACTCAATTTTGTAGGAACAGTTTGGAGATGGCCCCTTCCACTTTCGTCATGTATGGGAACTATTACATAAAGAAAGCTCCTTTAAGACATGGATGAGAGTTTCACGTAACTGAGCTTCACTGGCCTGTACAAATTCTTGACCTCAACCTGGTAGAACATATTTGTGATGAATTAGAGCAGAAACATAGATAGTACTTCTCCTCAAACATGACCTCATAAATGTGTTTTTTTGAAGAATGGTCAGAACAAATTTACATAAACCACTTCTAAATCTGCCTCAAGTGGAGTTTAATCATCTCAGGGGTTTGTTCACGAGGTAGTGGAGAATATAACAGAAGATTTCTAGATGGACTGGTGTGGCCGGTGCAGTAATGCATACGCTGTGCGGGTGTTATGCCGAGAAACGCATCCCCTGCCGCGAGAGCAGGCATCGCTTTAAACTCTTGCATATTGGAGAAAACGGACTAAAATATAACTGAAGAGGAAACATATATTCGTAACGTTATCACATTTCTTAAACACGTAAGCCCTAAAACGGCAGGCTTTATTTTGAAGATTTATTGAAATATTTACAGTTTTTACAGCTATATTGAGACATATGATTCGAGCGTTTTTCTGTCAGTGTCTGATGAAAATATTCTCCGCAGATGGCTTGAAATTCCCCGATTTTTCTTTTAACACCATTGAAGCACGACGAACTAGAGGCCCATTATGTTGAACATTTTGTATCATCCTTAACCATCTAGTCTATTAATTTAGGGGGAAGCATTTTATTTTCTGCCTCCCTGCCAACATTTGTGTCCCCCTCTATTGTCCTGTTGACATGAAACTTGCAGCGGTTGCTCAGAGAACAAGTGTCATTACATAGAAAAGGTAAAATCCCTCTGAACTCTTAATTTCTTCAATTTAGCAGAGGATGCATTTTTTTTGGCATAGTTTGCCAATACATGCAGGCCCTATATATTTCCTCTAAATATCATTCTGCTGATATAAAACTTCTACCAGTAGTTTATAGAACAAGGGTGAATATGTAGAAAAAGTTATTTCAAGTGTAATTGTGTACTTCTCCGTGTAAGCAGAGGATGCATTTTTCGGCAAATCCTATTAATAGTCTGCCTATATTTGATTCCTTGCTTATTTCCCCCTAGTATTATCCCTTTTAATGTCAAACTCACACCAGTACCAGCAATATTTGAAGAAGACTTAAAAAATCTGAAATTCTGTTAATTTCTGTAATGTTAACTAATCAGGGGGTGGGTGTGGTCATGACCTGTTGCTCAGTAGAACAGCAAAGAAGCTTTTATCAGTCAAAATCTTACCAGAGCTGTTTGAACTATTGCCCCGCAGCGGCAAAGCAGCTCCCGGAACAGGTGGTGGACTAGTTCTTCGACTTTCCATATTACACACAACCTCATGACTCCCGCTCACTCTCAATGAGCTGAACAGACAACAGGAACCAGTGTTAAACCATCTTCTCTGCACCATGATGCATGGTGACCTATATGGGGCACTAAATCTGATGAAACACTAGTAAGCAGATATACCCTGCTCAGATTTGACGATGCTGGGAGGCAAGCTGGAGGGAATTTCACTGCGGTGTCTGCGACAGGAATCTAAAACGTCAAGCGACCAATGGCAGGTGACCCATGCAAAAAATTAATGCACCTTTAGAGCTGTGGTTAGGAGCTCAGGCTTCTGGGTTTAGAGTATAGCCGCTTCCCACCACATCAAAAAAAGGGATGGTTCAGACATCTGTTTTGGATGCCCTTTGGACGACTCAATCGGGAGGTATTCCACCCATGTTGAACTGGGAGGAGACCCAGGACACACTGGAGAGACTGGCTCCTTATCCAGGGGTGTCAAACTGGTTCCAGAAAAGGCCGTGTGGCTGCTGGTTTTCTTTCCAACCAAGCAGTAGCACACCAGACTAGAGCCATCTCATTAAGACTGAATGAGATTTGATGAGCTGAATGGAGTCTGGTGTGC